>JABWIB010001201.1:36071-63632 GCA_016617825.1 Platyplectrum ornatum
TGGTATGGACTTTTAGAAGTGGAGGTATGGACATTTAGAAGTGCTGGTATGGACATTTAGAAGTGATGGTATGGACATTTAGAAGTGATGGTATGGACATTTAGAAGTGCTGGTATGGACATTTAGAAGTGATGGTATGGACATTTAGAAGTGATGGTATGGACATTTAGAAGTGGCGGTATGGACATTTAGAAGTGGCGGTATGGACTTCGAGTCCTGATTTAAATCACATTTTGTATTATTAAAATTAAATTTTAAGTAAACAATTTAACTTTATATATTTACACCTTGTATACAAGCAAAACATTAAAACAACTTTTGAAGTGAGAGCAGTGACAAAATGAACACAGTAATAGAATAAATACACACTAAACTGTTGCAGGAAGAAGTACAATTAGGCTCAGAATTTCCCTCAATCAGTTGTTTTGATTCCAGCATGTTCATGTCTTTATCCACGTCCTAACATTTGTCCTCAGTAGAAAAGGCTCTGTAGTCTGCAACCAGCTTGGATGCTTTTCATCTCCCAATCCATTGCGTGTGTTGGATTGTACAAAATTGTTAGTTTGATTTAAATCATGCAACCCTGGATTTTAACGTGTTGACTTAAATCATGATCGTTTTAGTTAGATCGTGCTATGAAGCTTGGAATTCATCACATATCTCAGAAGTCTAGTTACAATTCCAGGCTGTAATTGAAATAAATGAGAAAAACTGAAATCACAATTTTTCCATTGACCACTGAAAACAGAAATCACGACGCGTTTAACGCTGCTCCAGAAGACTGAGCTTCTAATGTGCCCTCAATGATAGCTGCTCGATTTGCTCAGCTCTAGCTACTTAGTGGTTGGCTGGTTTGATTTAAACCCTGTAAATGCTTTAAGCAGAAGACTTGTTGAGTAATGATCTATGCAGTTTGCATTGGATGACTAAGGTTTGTATACCGTTTTGGTTAATACGGACATATTGCACAAAATAGGTCCATGGTATCCGGGTTTTTTTTTTTAAATAGATTACTGACCAGTGTTACTGTTACACTGTTATTAGACGTGTGCTAGGTAACATCATCTCTCACCTGTAATACTGATTTCAATTAATTCAATTTACCTCCCCTGCAATTCAACATGTTTTTATCAGGTGTAACTTTACACCTTTATGTTTATAATTTAGCAATGTCCTTAGTTTTATACCCCTTAATATGCTCGCCACAAGGGAGCAGATCCAGACTGATTTTGTCTGGAGTGCTGAATACATGAGACCACATAGAAATCCACCTTAAGGGTAAGAATATAAATATGTTCTTCCCATTGTTCTTAAAGTTTTTGTATCAGGTTTTTATTCAGGGATAATAATACATCAAATATCTTATTTAATTATAAGTATGTTCAATAAATGGGAACATGCCTCTGGAGCGCAGCTAGCTTAATATGCAATAATTTTTATTTAATTTATTTATTTATATTTTTTACGCTTTTTTTTATTGGAGCAATAAAATACAATTGGAGATATGAGTTTAAAAATATATAAATATATATAAATAACCAAACACAACAAAAAAAAACCCACAAAAACATTTATAGATGTTGATAACCCCTAACCCCAACCCACTCCTCTCTGTACACGAAGTTCAACCCTTACTTCCCTGCAGCCCAGTCTTTACCCTTAGCCTTTTGTCTTCTGTGAAGACCCATTACCTCCTTCTCTGAATCCTCCACATTCTGCGCAATCACGCATCCACATATTGCTCATTACATCATATGAATCCACATCCCGGCACTGCTGCCTGGAGGCAAGGTGCTAAATAGACTGCAGCCCACACAAAACCCACCAGACTCTAAATATTGGATTCATTTTTTTCATTCAAAAAAATTCTCGAAGGAAAGCGCTGCTGTAAGGTATATTGCTTGTGATAATAGAGCTCATTGTTGCCTTCTTCTGCTTTTTATTGCTACTCAGAATCCCCAAACCATAAAAATGCAGCAGACACACATAGTATACTATTACATTTACAAGATGAAGCTTTGAAACACCTTCCCAGTCTCATCAAGTCTAATTAGCTTTAAATACAAATGCAAGAGCAAAATAAGTTGTGAAATAAAGTATGGTTTCAGGATATTAACTCACGGCTGATTGCTTGTACGGAGTTACAATGTGCCTCAGTGCACCGCTTCCTAGCAATTACCAACCTTGATATATCTGGGTGCTGCTTCTTCATTCTCAGAGCAAAGTCATGCAGAATATCAAGCTTCAATACAATGACTTGTTTGACCTTCAGTGGATTTTTTAGGATTTAATCTACACTTTAAAAATATAAAAATGTAAAAATATAAAATGTAATGTTTGGACCCCTGTGGACGGGATCTACAGATGATTCTTTTGCGATTGTATTTGTCTAATATTGTTGGGCTGTGATATCTACCCACTAACCTGATAACCATCCCCTGACACCGATGGACCGATTGCACAAACCCAGGTTCTCTGAGCTGTGCAAATTTAACAAGGTGACACTTTATATGTCTGGACTAAGATTATCTGGATAGTGCATAATGTTTTACAATCAGGTATCATACTGTATACACAGATCACTAAGGAAATGAGGAGACAATTAGAACTGAGGATATAGGGCTCCATTTACTAAGCCCTTATATTATCGATTTCATATCGATTTTTATATGATAAAGTTTGTTTTCGTACTTTATAATATGAAATCGATGTGTTTGATATTTGCAGACCCTTCGAGTGGTGATTAACACACCGATCCGAGAGTAAAATTATCGCCATCTGAAGACAACAATAATTCCGGTAATCCTGCCGTCTCCTCGTAATCCTCCCTTTTCCTCCATCAAATAGAGAGAGGAAAAGGGGGGGGGGACGTAGGGGGAGACCATTAAGTGTAAAAACTAGAAAAAGTGTAAAAAAATAAATAAATGGAAATAAACTTACCTTATAGATCTACGGGATCAACGTTCCCCTGCATCTGGCGTATGCGCAGTATATCGATTTCTAAGTCCCAGCAATGTTATACTTGGCATGTGCCGAGACAAGGAGGCACATCGATGTCTGCGGTAATCCCACAGATCATCAAGGGACTTTGCCGGACAGGTAAGTATTCATAAATGCTGGGGGCACTGCGAGCTTGGACGACTGTATTATCCTTTATTACCCCAGCTATTCTAGTAGTAAATATAGGCCATAGTTGTATGTATTTAACTGTCAGGAATTTTTTAGGGTATTCAGAAAAGACAACCTTTTCCATGACAATGGCCAGCGCTACAGGTTGTATACTACGTACTATGCTCTGTGTATATATTAGAGCAAAATTCCCAGCAAAATCCTGACCAATATAGACGCTCATTTCTGGTACCTGGATCTTACTGGCAATTAATACTTGACCTACCTTACTGGCAGGTAGATACTTGACCCAGCACTATTAGGAACATTTATCCAGCCATCTATTAAGGCTTATTACTAGTCGCACAGAAAATACCTAGAATACAATGCAAATAAATTACTTATCTGCTTCTCTACTGTGCATATAAAAAATACTGCGGACTGGACCCAGACTTGGAATTCTGAAGTGTAGTATTGTACTGCACATACCCAGACATCAGGTTCCTGTATAACACGCTTATGCATAAAGATGCATGTGAAGAAGTTAAGGTTGTGATAACATAAGTGGCACTATGCACTTACTTGCTGAAGTGAAGTTAAGAGCACTCTGTTTAACGGAGGTCAGAATGTCTGGATCTGCACCAGAATGATAATAATGTGAATGTGGCAGGTTCAGTGATAACTTTGGTTTTATAGATTTTACTGTTTGTGTTGTGGAATCAGCTTGTCTTTCCAGCCCGTCAGTCAGAAGAGTCCAGTCCAATGGCAGAAACACACAGCACAACCTCTGATGTGTGACTATGTTCTCTATGTGCACCTTGATCTCTATCTCACAAAATTCTGAACGATAAGGCAGATTTGCAGGTTTATTCCAATCACCACTTTAGTGTTGATCCCACTGAACCCCTCCGCTGGGTTTCCATTTTATACAGATGCTTATCTAATTACAGAAGTAGATGTTAACTCCCAGTTTACATTGCACTGTTTATAATGGATTATTCATATGACATGGATAGGACCGGTAATGTTGCAACAGCTTAAGTAACGCTATGATGTCATAGGAGGTCCTCAGGTTTGTTGCTATATATATATATATATATATATATATATATATATATTTATATATATTGCAATACATTTGCTCCACCATTAATAGTGCACTAGTTTTCTTAAACCGATATATCTTGACAAATTTGTAGATAAACCAACTTTAATTATTAAAAGTTTTACTAACACCCTTTACATGTTTGGTATTATGTCCAACAGCTGCGTCAGAACGTTTTACATTGAGGAGGGTTAGTCCCCCCCTCCTCCCCTATCATCGCAGCGCCCAGTAGCTGGAGTGCACTCCTATTGCACTGTAGGATCGGGTAGCTGCAGCGCCTGTAACAGGCTGATAGCGCTCCGGAGGGGGAGTGGGGAGAGCGTCCCCTTAACATTTGGGGGGTGTGCTTTACCCCCTTGCCCCCCCTATTCCGGTGCCTATAATGTCTAAGTAAGTGTGCGTTGACATTATGGGGTAACATCCCCACTTTTCATTCTCATGGTGGTCTGTTGTATTCAAAATGTATAATTAGGTAAAATGTTTTGTGGAATGGGCACCACAGACCTAGTTACATGTGTAGACTTTTTTAAATGTAAAACTGATAATATATAATACCCGTTCTGTCTCCATATCTCATTACACTGTAAAATTATGAAACTGCTCAACTTAGGTTTAATAGATTTGGATATTTTATTACAAGCAACTGCAAACTAATGTGATGACAGGCTCCCATTACATCCCGCAGAAGAGCTCTAAGAGATGTGGCACATTTAGATTGAAGTGCTGAATTGTGACCCTGACAATATGCCAAGATGTCTATCATTTACTTTTATATATTACACAATATCACCGCTATGCGCCAAGAAATAGTTTATGCATAGTTCAAGCATTTATCCTGCTCACAATAGATGCCTAAATCATGAGTTATTTGGAATGTACTGCTCTTCTGAAGCATTTACATTATATTCCTAAATAGTATATGAAGCATAGCTTATGAAATATTATGTACGGCTGTGATCATTCTTGAATGAAGTTTGTTATTAGCCTCCACTTCAATGTATGTGTATTGTATTGATGAACAGAGGATAAAGCATCTTACTATCAAGTGTTCTTTACCATGGAAGATAATATACTTTAAAAGTATAACAGTCACCAGGCGTTCTATAACAAGTTACTCCAAAGTATTTCCATTGTTTATTCAACAATACTGAACTATATACTGAACTGGGATTTAACAATGAATAATGATTCAGATGTAGCGGTGAAAGTGAAACACTCTAACACTACAAATTGGTGATTATTAGTTAGATGATAACTTTATGCATTGGATTCTGTGATGAACTGTAAGAACAACTTATAGAGTGAGTAGAGTGAGGGTATTATCCAGTTTTAATCTGAATTTTATTTTCTTTGTATGCCTGTGCAAGCAAAGGGAATGCGATTTATTATATTCTTATCTGCGACCCAACCTCCAGAAAAAAATATTATTGAAGGACACTAATGAACATCACAACATCATTTGACGATACACGTACGATTCAGTGGCACTCAAAATATATAATCTATCCAGTGGAGTAAACACTAGTATGTAGAAAGGGTGACCAGACAGAAGTACAAATTACCATTATAAGGTCACACATAACTTGAAACCACAAGGGCCGTACAACACAATTCTCCAAAGTTCTCCTCTTCAAAGTTTCCTCATATGGAAGTATCTCTGTAGACCTTTGCACAGATAGAAAATCTGGGTCATGTCAATAAAAGCGGATATAGTAACACTGGCAGAATAAGAAACTATGGTGTCTCGAGCAACAACCTGGTCAACGCCTCTCTTGCCAACACAGATGGTCCAATGCACATGCAACCGATCACAGCATGATCCAGCTGCATAGCTGACACTTGGTAAAATCCCCCCCGTTCCAAGGTTGCTCATTCTCACCATCTCCCACCATCTGGAGCTCACTGACATCGTTGAGTGGGTGGTGAGACTTATCCTTGCAGCATAGCCCAAGGGGGTAGGAAATTATTACGGGCAGATGTCCCCGTCCAGTAAAGCCAACCACTGTGTCATTATTTACAGCGTGAAGGATAAATAATAAGAAGCACTATGTCGTTCTCCTCTCCTGTACGGAAGAATAAGTATGTGACTTATTCTTACAATATTTAAAAATATTTTGCTGGGTTATAGCAATTACAGCCAAATATTTTGCATGCAAAAATGTGCAAGTGATTTTAGCAGTATAGAGTCAGAGTATAGGAAATACTTAGAGATACGTAATTACTTCATGTCATTTCAGAAATGTTGTTTCTGATAATAACATCCTGCAACTTCTTATCACCATGGCAATTCTTAGTCACAGCAAATACTTTTTTTTTTTAATAAGCCAGTTCCATATTGTGAGGCAGATAAGATGTGATTACAAGTCTTTTTCTAAGCATGGAGAAAGGAGCTAGCCAGAAAGTGTGTGAAATGTTATGGGAAAATGCTCGGATCGGCTATCAGGTTAACATCTTAAGTGCGAGTGTAATTTCTCAAGCTGATAATGTGTATTTTGAAAAGATATGAAGATAAGAGACCTACTATCTGCATAATGAAACATTTGTACTCCAAAGACATGCAAGTTCCCAGCAAATGAATATTAAAAAGTCATTTGTGATACGTAATGGATATTGAGAGAATGAAATGACATGGAGTTCTGACACACTGAATAACTCTTGTACACTCACGCTTTAAATGAAATAGAATTACCATAAAATAAGTCATGGCAAACTCTGCTTAGGTCAGAAAGTTTTTGTCGAATGCTAAGCTGAAGTGCATTANGAACGATGAACTAGTGGATATATGTATACGAGTAATAATACCAAAAACAGTTAATAATAATACAAAAATTCCCATGTCCAAGGTCGACAAGTAAACTATTGCTATTTACTTGACAAAAACTTTTTCAGCTCCCTAAAAAGTAATTGAAGATTGTAGTTGCTGTCAGAAAAATTATTCTTTTTTCTGCCACTGTGTGACGGTTTATACTTCTACAGTATATCCAACGCTACAAAGCAGAATCTCAGACTGTTTGAAACTGTGTCTTCTGATCTGTATGGACATAAACAAGTATGTCATAATTTCCTATTCATTCAGGAAAGCTGAATTCTGGTCCATCAGTAGACACTATGATTGTAATGGAGAGACTTCATGTGGTAAAGTAACTTATTAAAGAGAGAAACATAGAAACATAGACAGTGACGGCAGATAAGAGCCACATGGCCCATCCAGTCTGCCCCATTGTGTATCTAAAACTATACCAACCCAAATGTATTCACTATTTTGTTTGAGACTCAGAATACCCTTATATTTATCCCAAGCTGCTTACACTGTTCTGTAGTATTAGCCTCCACCACTTCTGATGGGAGGCTATTCCACTTATCCACTACCCTTTCAGTGAAGTAATTCTTTCGCACATTTCCCCTGAACCTACCACCCTCCAGTTTATACGCATGGCCTCGCACCTCTTTCATTGAAAAATGTCCCCTCCTCTAACTGTTGACATCCCTTGATATATGTGAAAGCTGCTATCATACCCCTCTCCCTAGTGAAATTAATTAGTGAAATGAAAAATTGGGCACAATGTGATTGGACACAACAGCGGTCACACACAAGCATCAATGGCCACCGCAATGGGCTTTTCATTGTTTTCAGCCCTAGGCCCATGTGGCACTTCATTATTCCCTGTTTGAGAGTAGAGGGCAGTTTAGTTATAAAGGACTTCTACAGTAAGTGTTAAAAAATCCTTGCACTTGTTTTTCTGTGTTTAGTAACACCTGCAGCCAGACTTTTATAAAAACGTGAAAGTTTCTCCTTAAAGAAGGCATTCGGAGGAGCCTGAGGGCTGAGCCGTAGCTGGAGGATAGATTTACTTACTGACGCGGTGCTTACAATTTCTTGCTTTATGAAAAACATTTTTGTGTTTGGGAAATATATCCACATCTGTTTAAATGGGAGCTAGGTTATGTCATGTTCTGTTCTCTCATACCCTGTTCACATTACCTCAAATTAACTGTTTTATTTTTCATGAAAAAGCCAGCTGCTGTGAAAAAGACGGCTTCTAAATTCAAAACTACAAAAAGCCGGCTACTGAAAGCTGGTGTTCAGAGGCTGCTTTTTAGAAGGGGATTTGCCCTCCTATCCGGCTTTTTCAGTCAGTGTGAACACTACATAGCTGGCTTTCCTCTCCCATTGTGTTTGTGCAGCGCTGATTGGCTCACGCAGTCAGCTGTTTCCAGCACAATACTGCCTGTCTCTTCCTCCTCCCCCTCCCCTCATGTAAACAAACAATCACAGCCAATCACAGCACATTTTCTGAGTAATGATGTGTACTGGTAGCAAAAAGCAGGGTTCAATGTGAACAGTGCAGACCCAGATTGTTTTTACAAAAAAGCTGGCTTTTTCAGCTAATAATGAACGGTCCTTTTTTCACAGCCCCTCCAGCTCTACAACCTGGCTCTTAAGCCAGCTTTTTCAAGACTGGTAATGTGAATGGGGTACAACCATAATCTGCAGATAATGGGACAACCCCATAGACAATGGGTCTCTTGTCCTTGTTTATCAGTTTAAAAGACGCAGAGGATCACATTTGTTCCTTTGTTCCCACATGCAATAAACTGTACAATTATTTGTCCATTTAGCTGCAAATAAAATGTATATGTATATAAATGAGTATATCCCTTTTCCATTTTTGCTGCTTTAGGGAACTTATATGGTTTCTTCCTAGGAGGGCCCTGTCATTGACTGACAGTCACAGAAGTCTACAACTGTAATGTAGGTTGTCCTTGGGGAGAGCAATGGAAGCTAATCAGCATTTAATGCCATACATCAGTTCCAGATGAAAAGAGCAGCTGGGACAAATAGCTAAGGGAAAATATTACAGTATACTGACACGCTAAAAATTGCATTTAGACTGAACTGTAAAATAGTCAAATGATCAATACTGGTGATAATTCAATTTATAATAAGATATAAATATGTATTGAGCACGTCAATACAGCATTTCAAGCGTTGATAGAACACAATGTTTACCAATAGTGATGAAGGGATTGACATAAACTGACTCTTTATATTCCAGATACCTCAGATACTGCACAATACTTCATAAATACAAGACCTTATCCAACTACAAGCAAAGTAATGATCAGTTTTTGTTTTTTCAAAGGGATCTACAGTGATTTTGTCCTGTGTTACTTGTCGCAGCAATATCTAGCTCCTCTCAGAGTTAATGGTAAAAATGTCCATCAGCTACATTGGTTATCAACCCAATCAGGGCTCGAAGTGGGGGGGTATACGGGGGTATGCCATACCGGCACTTCTTCCACTGATGTAATTGAAATACTACAGATCTCCATTGACTTCCATTATATTCAGTTTTTTCATACCGTCACTTCTATATTATCCATACCCCCACTTCCAAATTTCCACTGAACCCAATCATCCATTTATCGCTTGATTTGGCCAATAATCAGCTACCCTCACTAATAAAAGACCTACTCCTCCTTCTTCCCGGATAATCAGCTACAATAGATGCAGTGAGGTCATACAAAAACAGAAACATTTGCCGATACCACTTTTCCACCACAATCTGGATCTGACCTGGGATATTTACCAGCTAAATTTCCCGGGTCCCAAGAAACCCTTTCCAGAGCCTATGAATAGTCCCAGGTATAAGGAGCCTGGATAAATGCTTGTTCATGTGCAAAATCCTGTTTAAGGTCAGTGAAATGGGGGTATTAGGTCAAAGTAGACCACCTCCATTGTCATCTTGATTATGTGCCGTGTTTATACTCTTCTTATCTGTCATTGAAGCACAGAACTGAGAAAGTATTGGTCTGTCTCCACTCTTCTCCATGAAAACGAAGATAAACCTAATTGCTATGGCAATAAATGTGGAAATATTGATAAACCAAGATGTTGGTTTGCTATTTCAGTTGACAAAAGCCAAAATGAGGCACTTAAATGTATAGGTCAATAATCTGCAGGGAGCCAATTAATCTTTATTATAGCGTGGCAGGTGTAATTACCTCATTATCTCACTGTACTTCTAAAGAGTTATTATTTACCATTTATACTGTTACAATTATCAGTGTTAAATCTTGTTATACTACATTGCGCTTGTTGTCAAAAATTTATTTTAGTTCATTAAATTGTGATTATAACTGTACATTGAATATGCATTTGAAAGATATTCCTATGTATGACATAGTAACCACAATTTAATGAGCTTATATCACTAAGTAGATTTAAGACGCATACCTTTCATGTTGGAATACTAGATTGGCTGTACATGTCTCCAAGATTCCTACACTTGGTGACTAGGTCTAGAATTAATTCAGTTTTAACACAGGTTATTATATGGCTGTTGGTGTTGGTTTAAGGAAACTTATGGGGGTATATTTACTAAGCNGTGAGATTGCAGTGAGATTGGAAAGTGGGGATGTTGCCATAGCAACCAATCAGATTCAAGCTCTCATTCTCCAGTATGTAAAATGAAACTGAGAACTTGAATCTGATTGGTTGTTATGGGCAACATCCCCACTTTCCAATCTCACGGCAATCTCACTGCTTAGTAAATATACCCCATGGAGCCCATTTTAAGGTAGACGACAAAAATATTCTTTTGGCTAAATCTATAGTATATTTAATAGTATATTCATGTATACTATTGATCTTATTGAACTGCATGGTCCTAACTAAGAGGCGTATTGAATTCTGCTATGTCCAGGTTTTCCTATACAGACACCAATTTTTTTTTTTAAATATAGCCAATTCTTATTTATAAAATTTGGGAGACTCGGAAGCAGGCGGGTGTTATTTGGTAGATGATGTTGACTTATAACTGGAAGTGAGACAATCATGTGATTCATTACAATAATGGTGTATATCAACATGTGGCTATATATTACTTTTTTCTATTTTAATAAATTATAGTTTATTTAAATGGTTGGGTACCCACAGTGGAGAATGCATACTATAAGGAGACAATCCTGTAGATTCTGAAATGCCTAAGGTACTGTTTTAATAAGCAAACATGCACTGCTACATTCACCGAGATATACATGTCATGCATTTCATGAAGCGAGCGGGAATAAAACACAACATTCTATAGTAGAATATGTGAAATACAAATGTGTGCTATGATTCCCTACATCGAATGAACCTCAGGATATAGGACAGTTTACGATCATTTAGTAAAACTGTAATGTGGCTCTTAGTTTTCCCCCTGAGGTTAATTTTTGCAATTTATTCTGCACTATTGCCTGATTATTCCTATGTATTCCTTGCCTATTTCTTTCCTTTCCTTGCCTTAGGAAAATTCGTTAAAGGGAAATTTCCCTGCAAAAGAAAATTGTTTACTGGCATTTAAAAATAAACGTGGCAGTGTGACTGTCCTCTTTCTGTCTATAAATATACACAGATGCTTTCTTTCCTTATCCTCAATAATTGTCCCGTTTTCTAAGCAAAAGAGACCAGATCCAGTTGAAAATAGTTGGAAAATAAGGTGGAAATAAACACCTTGGGGTATATTTAGGGCCTAATGGGCGAGGTCACATTCTCCAGTGTGTGAAATGAAACTGAGAGCTTGAATCTGATTGGTTGCTATGGGCAACATCCCCACTTTCCAATCTTACTCCAATCTCACCGATTAGTAAATATACCCCCATGTCAGAACCTTGTTGAATTTCAAATTATGTATATTTTTTGCATTAAGGTTTTGCTTATTGCTCAAAGATACTAATACTCTGCAATTCAACATGGTTGACTGACTAGCCATAGAGATATTCTATTCACAACTTACTCTTGACCCCCTAAATGTAAAGCTGATTTCTAAGCCTATCGATTTGTAACCATCTAACTCCTGTGCATATTACCAATGATGTCAATAATAATAATAATGATAATGATGATGATGATGATGAAAACTTGCACACTTTTCAGCATATATGAGCTTTTTTGTTCATTTATTATTAAACCCTGCATGGCCATAAAATATACACTTTTTGTGCAGCAATAAATTTCTCACTAGGAAAAATATGCATAAGTCTACATCAGGCTGTGAGGGGGGTATTTACTAAGCCTCGAATTGTCAGCGCGAATACAAATCGGACCAATTCGCTTCGATTTTGAAATCGAACCGGTGCGCGATTTATCGTATTCACGAAGGATCGAATTTGGATGGCCGAATAAATTCGATCGCAATTTGCTTCGATTTGTGGACGCGAATTCGGCCTGAATTCGCGTCGAATTATGCCTTAGGACCCGCGATTTCGTCAATTCGTGCCTCGAATTCAGCATGACGTCACCATTTTACACTTGTCAAATCGAAGTTTCATGAATGACTTCTCGAGGCAGTCTGTCCCATTCTTGTCACAGGCATTAACGACAATTTACTGTACGCACATTTGATTGTCATATTTTTTGTGATCAGGACCAATACCATTATGTATATTTTGGGTCAGTATAAAAAAAAAATTTGCATACAGGAAGCCTCCTACATACATGTTAGCGTGAGCATATGTTTAGGATTTAAGAAATTGTGCCACTTTTGTTGTTAAACATATTGGAAAAAATGGTTTGCTTAGGGAAAATACACAATTCGGGAGCCCTGTAAAAGCGATTTTGTGAACGCGAATTCAGTCCTATTCGAGGGTCGCATTCACAATTCGATCTTTAGTAAATCTACTTGCCAACGGCGGAGATAGGGAAAAATCGAAAATTCGATTTGCAAATCGAGGCTGTAATTCGAACGATAATTCGGACGCGAATTCATTCGGACCAGCGATTTGAGACAAAATCGGGCCTTAGTAAATACGAAGACGGCGAATTCGGACCAAAATTCGAGTACAGAAATCGAAATCCTCAATTCGACCCTTAGTAAATACCCCCCTGAGTGTTTAACATAAGAATGACATATCGGACCAGATCCAGTGAGTTTTTTAATGCTTCGAGTCACTTGTAGAGTATAATGTTTTCTTGCATGCGTGTGCAAGACCAGTGGTGGTTGAATGATATACTGCAAGCAAATTGGTCAGAGTAAAAGGGCATCCTGGCTAGTGTTGAAGTTAATGAAAGTGCTCATTGGAGTTGAAGTAACAGAGGATGTCAAAAAGTGCACGGCCTTCATTGAAGATGTTATAGATTATTATTCTACTATTTATATCGGTCTATTAATTATCAGGAGATAGCTCCTGTATTCTCCCTTCATCTAGAGGTTGCTGACATTTTATATTGAAAATTGTGCTTATTTTGTTCACATAAAAGAAATTAATAATAATTAGTATAATAATATCAATAATAATAATGTATGCTGCTGCTACAGAGGATAAAAATGACTTTTAATCTGTCACGTTTCACAAATACTTTAAAATCAGTGGTCTCTTTGAAGCACCCAATCCCTTGTTTATACAAATGAGACAACAGAGGAGTTAATTATTCAAACCAGAGGCAAAATAAAGATTACTGAAAGATCCCTGATCATCCCCAGGCACATCTACTTACTAATTATTTGTCACTTCCAAGGTTATTTTGCTGATGTTTTAATACTAATCATTTTTCCATCTGCTTGCAGATCAAATATTTGCCATAGAGTTTGTCAGTTGTTCAAACTGAAGTGACACATAAAGAGAGGGTTTGCAGTAAACTAAAATGACAGCATGGAGGACCAAGAACCCGAAGGTGTTTAACAATGAAGGTGTTTAACAATGAAGGTGTTTAACAATGAAGGTGTTTATCAATGAAGGTGTTTATCAATGAAGGTGTTTATCAATGAAGGTGTTTATCAATGAAGGTGTTTATCAATGAAGGTGTTTGTCCAGTCATTAAACAATGATTATGTACTTTATTAGCCCGGCTTTATTACAATATGGGCTTGGCAAGGTGTCATGTGTGTGCCACCAGGATGCTGTGTTTCATAGCTGCACATGCACTGGTTAAAGATCTGTCAGGATAGTTGCACTGGATCAATGTCAACTGACAGAACTTTGGGGAATCGGGAGAATACCTGATCCAAAATTATAGCATAGTGGATGTGCAAAAGGAACACAGATGGAGTATCCACTAGTGTGTTTAACTAGCGCAAAGTATGTGGATATGGACACAGGTGTACTGATAGCCCAGAGTTGATGACTTTTGTTTTTTCCATCTTGAGAGAAACCAAAAAATACGGCAGAATGGGGGTGGGGGCAAAGGGCGTAATATCACACCCAAAGCCCTGCACAGTAACGGTAAATCTTCAGATACTATGAATGAACGTTGTTTGACGCCATCAATCGCCGCTCATTCATCGTAATAATCGGGGCTGAGGCAGCTGTTAAAATCACTGCCTTAATCCAGGTCTCGTTTGACTTACAGATTCTCCCGGTATACCAGAAGAAATATCTCCCAGACAACCCTGGAATAGCTTTATGGTCATCTATCTGTTCTAACACTGGTTTTGTGACTTACCACTGCACTTATATCTAAAGGAGAGACGGAGTCCCGATCCTGGATCAGCTCCTTTGTGCATATGTAAACCATGGTGCAATATTTCGCTGAAGCAGTATGTATGTATGTGGCTCAAATCTACTAATACTGATTATCTTTGTCCCACTAAAACACCATAACACATCCACACCATGGTTCTTAGTTCAATGTGTGTAAGGTTAATTGGTGGCTGACAACATTAACCCCATTGTGTGTGACTGCACTTGTGGTTCAGGGACTGATGTGAATGTCAAATACAATTTCTCTGTAAAGTGCTGTGGAACATGTGTGGCTTTATATATACATAAATGGCAATAATAATAATGTTGCTACAAAATGCACAGTATTTTGTTCATATTGTTCATACAAAATAAGACAATCTATTGATTCTCCTAGACAAGGAGTTTGGCTGTCGGTGTACATATTGATAATGACTGCAATTCAATATTATAAGTAGCTCTACTGTAATCTTTTGAAAGTGAATACTTGTTTCTTGTCAACCTCGTTTTGTATGCAGACAGAGCTGTCGAAGCAGGCTAGTTTTATAATAAATTACATGAGTAAATCGAATATTCAGCTGTTGCCTTGTGCCTATGTTGCCAGAAGGTGAGCATTGCGAGTCTATGGTGTGTTCCTGTTCTGTGTAACAAATGATGTTTTAGTTTTTTTTTTACCTCTTTTACAAATCCTTCAGAATGAAATCCAGAGTGCGCGCCAGGCACTTCTCTCTCATACGGCTGTGACCTCTCACAATACCCATCTATTTATACATTCACCCATGCACTATATATTCCTAAAATGTAACCCCTTTCATAGCACCTAAAATCAACATAACTAAAAAAACTTTCTATAAAGCCTATAACATAATATCAATTTGAAACAATATTTTCTACCCTTTCTCTCATTCCCTTGTTGGGAAAATCACTTCAAATTCGAGAAGAAGAAACAGGTTGACCCTTGCTTCAGGCTAGTTGAACTGGTTTGCGTATGTTCAAGTGAAAAGTTGAAGTCAGTTTCGACATAGTGAAACGCATTCAGATTAGTTTAATGTGTTTATTATTTTTATTTAGTTGTTTATGTATATTTATAGTTTGCAATATAGAGTTTGTGTACAAACGCATGAATAGCAGAAAGAAAAAAGATACAGTATAAAAGAGCCTATTAGTACTTCCAGGCTATTTCATAGTATAGACAACTATGAACATTGTACTATTCTTGACATTATATGTGGAGATGTAATAGATGTGCGTCACAGAGTTAACCTTTATTGGATAATTCCCTATGCCTGAGGCACAACATGTATATAACAAGCTGAAGAAATGTACAGTACATAAGCATTTGCATAATAGCATTAAATGTATTCAATGTAAAACATTACATTAGATATTTATGATTATAATTCAAATTACATTTTGCAATAATTTGTGGATTCCTTTGAAGCTCTGTTATGTTTTTACTCCTATGGTCTAATATGTTGATTCCTTGAATAAACCATACAATGACAATCATGACTTACCTACGGATCCATTGCTGTTTATACTATAATCATGTCAATTTGGAACTTTATTCTAGTAGTCATGTGCCCTGTGAGCCACATGGTGATTTAGGTCTACCACATTCAGAGTCCTGCATGACACCTGTGTTACGCAAGCTTTGTGCATAGCCAGATGTTACAAAGCAGCGTCTCCATCTGCAAGGAGACTCCCATGGCCGGGAGAGTGCTGAGACATTATCATGCCGAAACTGTGCATGGGCAGGGTGAGACCTAAGGCATAGGCAGACTAGATGGACGTCTAGAGCCCCATGGGGTGAGGGGTCCCTAGGGTCTTCCTACTTCGGCTCCCACCCTCTGCCAGCATTGGACTGGCCTACCGGGGGGCCGGGAAAGCATTCATGTAAACCCCGGTAAGGAGTGCGCTGGAGGAGAGGAGAGGCAGTCAGATGAAGTCCCCCTTCATTAATTGTCGACTATTGCTCTCCAAAACCTTGGGCCGCACCTGGGGAAGGGAATTAATTCTATTGATACAGTGGTGGCACTAGGTACTTCAAAGGAAATGTGTCTCTGGATGGACCCAATTATTGTGTAGTGTGTGGCTACGGGCGCTTTATGTAGGAAGCCAGGTGCTTTATATATTGTGTGGCCAGCTTTAGCATTTTTCTGATTCCCAACATCTGCAAAACCCATGATTGCAGGCAATAAGTAACACGAGCAACATGGGAAGAATGGCACATTGTCTGTGTTTACAGGTTACATTAGGTAGCTATGATTTTCCCTTTCTTTTGCCAATGAATCTGGATAATCATTCCTAACAAATCTGCTAATTTTGTTTTGATGCCACTGTGGTAAATAAACCATTTCCCCAGCTGGGCTCACACACAACACACATGAAAGGTTTTCAGCAAATAATCGTTTGTTGTGTATTGCGTTACCCCCCTGAGTAGTGTAATAATTCAGCATTTCCAGCATCCAAATGGATCTCTATTTTTAATCAGAATAAATTAGAAATGCCGAACAATTATGCTCTGCAAGTCCATCTGGGATGATAATGATATACTGTATCTCGGCAATAATTCTGATTTTGCTTGTATCGGCATGTTAACCACATTAACATCAACACATAGCTATTTTTTATGTCTAATAAGACATATAACTAAAGGCAGGTATTGTTTGAGATATGTATTATATACATTCTGTATATGTCTCTCTGATAGGATAAGTAGTTGACTATTATTCTGAAACCAGGTTATCAACTTCTGTGTTTTGTAGTTTTGTAAAAACAAATATTACATTTCATAGCGTATTTGAATATTTTAATAATAAATGTTTTTTTTGTTGTTTCGCACTGTTTTATTTTTTGCTATTATTTTGCAAGAAAAGATGTAAATAATGGCATTAGACCGGAAAGTGAATATCACATTAGAAATAACGAGTGATAGAATCTTTTTACAACATAATGATAGTGTGACATTATACCCTTTCCCATAATAAAATTGTCTGCCTCTCCTTTGTAAAAGTGAAATACACTTAATAATTCCTTGTGTTTAAAGATGTTCTTAGAATATCAAATGCATATTAAAAAAAAAGATCTCAGATAATCAGAAGCCAGTCATACAAAGAAACCAAAATTGAAATAATGAACAGTTAAACGTAAAATAAGTTATTGGCATAGCCAATTATTGTCATTTATTTTTGCCTTTAAATCAAAAGATCATTGTGTTCACCTGTTAATCTAATGCTGCCGGTCAGTGCATGAAATGCAATGTAGGTTACATATTCATTTATAGGTAACTGAATGTTTGTGTTCAGGGGCAAATCAGGTCAGTATGTTACCTTGTGGGCAACCTCCTTGTAGTAGGGATTGTTGATATTTTGTCTCACATTAAGAACTTTTTAGCTTTCGCTCCTTAATAAAAAAACCAACATGAATTAGTCTTCATATTATTAAAGTACTCTCTAAAAGTTGACGTTAATACACACACACACACACACACACACATACTCACTGACCTTATTGCTAGTGCCAGAGTAACCCCATGTGTTTTTGCTGACTTTCTGATATTTTTATTGGTTTAGTTTCTATAAGGTAATGTTTATATAAATCTAACATAATATTTAACTGATCGTCTTATGTTTGTCTTTGTAAGTTTATCTTCAAAATGTCTTCTTAGTTTCTACTATATGTTTGTACAGTTAATATACTGGTAACCGGGGTCATATGCATCTAATTGGAGGCAACTTATGAAAAAGGATACAACTTTTGAAGTTTTACTGACATAATAAAAAATGGAAACTACTTTAATTAAATTGACCGCCTGTCAATGCTTTTCACCTAGAAATGTAATGCTTAAACCAGCTAGTAACATAAGAATAATGTCTACTGAATAAAACATCATTACAGCCCATCATTGTTCAGATTTAAAATTCTATACCATCTATTATTCAAACTTGGACAATTATAAAATACTCTTTGCATTATGTAGCTGATTTCATGCTCAGCACTGGTTCTGTAATCTGCTGCAATGGCAGGCTCTGCAGACAAGGATAGGAACCAGCACCTAAAGATGGCCAATGCCCATCATATTTGGCTTTCATATTGCACAGTGATAGACGCGTCTCTTCTTTATTCACATTCAGAACGTTTTGCACTATGACTACTCTATACCAGATTTGTGTTAAGTCCGAGATTTGGTGAACTAATTACCCACAATGCTTCTCTAGACTGCATGTTGCCAATATTCTTTATGGGGACAGCAGGGTGCGGACAATGGCATCACCCTTATTGTTTGGAGATAGGACAAATGCAGGTCCCAGTGTCAGGACCTCCAGTATTCTCTGTGCTTCCAATGTTCCTGACAGCACTGTTGAGGGAGCTCGGATGGGGATTGCAGCAAGTTATAGTCAGTAGCGCTGATGATGCTATAAATGGTATGGAAGTTCAGTATTATTCAAATAGATCCATAAAACACCAGTGGGTACCTGTATATTTGCACTGCAGAGTATGTATAGGACATTCCATCTATCATAAATATCTAGAACAGGGTTTTCAACTTGGGAGAAACTAAAAGCCGTCAGTATGGGGGTGTGGTGGAGGGTGTGATTTATGCAAATCATGTCAAAAGCCCCACCACTGAGCCTTAGTTGTATATCTTTTCTATGAATGGGTGGGACATGGGACTCTGATACACACTTTCTTATATAACTGCAGCCACATCCATCTGTAACATTACATTCTGAACTAGCTATAGAGTGATCAACTTAACGTCTGTTCTCACAAAGAGTTATCTGAAGAACTTGGAGGCATTTTATCCATAGCGTCTTACTCTTTTTGTCAAGGCTTCCCGTACTCAGAGTATACAATACGGCTCTACTACTATATTTCGTTATTATGAAACCAACATTATAATTTGATCAACATCAGTGATTCAATATAAAAATAAGCAGCAAAACCTTGACACTGCCTATGAGCGTATGGAGAAGATTGCGGGTTACTGTGCTTACATGATGCAATATTATGTGTCATTTGAAGGTTTCCAGTGAACAATTTTTATGTTCAATTACCATGGATGGCGAACATTGCACACAAATGACAGCAGTAAACAAATTCCAATCTGAAATATCATCTTGTCCATTGCGGGAGGAAGATAGCAATGCTAATGAATATGATTTGTGTTCCTATCTGGTACTTGGGTCAGTCATTGTTTAGTTTAATACAGTTTATCTTTTATTCAAGAGCATTCGCCTGTTTATTGCTTGAAGAATCTGTGCTCAGGGATGCTGGTAGTCGAAAATTTATTGAAAGCCTTCAGAAGTTGCAAATAAATTGAGAAGACCTGAATATCTCCTATTAACACATGTAATGTTATTGTGCAATTCCATTTGTAATCTGATTATCATAGTTATAAAACACAGACATATATTACAAATTGATCTTTTTTTGAACCCAACCATCTGTCTGCTTCCTCCTCTTTCCTTGCAATGTGGCTTTATTTTGACCTGCCAACATAGTGAGGTAACATGACAGCAAACAATATACAATATACAGCAGCATTAAACTGCGGAAAAGGTTTACATTTTTTTAAATCTAAATATTAAAAAATCGAAAATGCTACATTTCTTTTAATAAGGTTAAGGGAGTGGTGGTATGGGTATTTAGAAGTGTAGATATGGACATTTAGAAGTGGTGGTATGGACATTTATATGATGTGGTATGGACATTTATAACTGGTGGTATTGGCCTAGAGAATCGTTGGTACGGACATTTAGAAGTGGTGGTATGGACATATAGAAGTGGTGGTATGGACATATAGAAGTGGTGGTATGGACCTTTATAAGTGGTGGTATGGACATTTAGAAGTGGTGGTATGGACATTTAAAGTGGTGGTATGGACATTTAGAAGTGGTGGTATAGACATTTATAAGTGGTGGTATGGACATTTAGAAGTGGTGGTATGGACATTTATAAGTGGTGGTATGGACATTTAGAAGTGGTGGTATGGACATTTAGAAGTAGTGGTATGGATATTTAGAAGTGGTGGTATGGACCTATAGAAGTGACGGTCCAACATGTAGAAAAAAAAAATGTAACAACTAACAATTTTATGTACGATATGTTGTAGAACATCAAAAATACTTTGGAGAAGATTTTTTGAAATACAGAATACAATTAAGGGAAATTAAGTCTATTTTCTGCAACTATATTTGAGGAAGCAAACGAAATGACACCCTTATAGAAACCTATCATTTTCTTCCTGCCATACATTGACTAAATTGCAAGTTGACTTCAATAATCATTTTCTACCATAGGAAATTCTAATCCATGTAATCTTACCAATAATGAAAGTTCTCCAGAGGCTTTTTAGTAACTTATTGACAGATAAACATTTCACATTATTTTTGACATCAGCAATGTGTTTCTACAATTGCCTAAAGAATGTAATTATAGAAAAGCTATGCTGATATCTGTCATTTACTTGCAGTGAAAATGTACATAGAAAAGCAATGAATGATTTAAATTATACAGTCACACCAAATTATAGCTTTAACATTAAATAAATAAATAAATAAAAAATATATATATATATATATATTCTTTGTAATTACATGTCCACTAAACATATTCTTTGGAAACTGCTTACAGTATGATAAGTTCTAATTACTATTATATTCAGAAGTGGCGTGGTTCGGTAATCTGTGTATCACATGCTCAACTGTGAGTCTTAATCTGTGCTAATAGAACGTAACCCATTCTATCCCATCCAGGTGGCTAGTGCATTTACCAGAGATGCCGTGTTAACAGGTACACATGTCCTCAGTAGGAATATAGGTATTGCTTCTTAATTAGGACTGATACCTTTTTCCTGTGCCTGTGTCTGGAAAGTTACAAGTCCCTGGTAATAGTAAATCTACCCGTATAAGATAGCTACATGGTGTGACCCTGTGCTTGCAGGTTCCTGTGACTTTATGAAAAGTGAAAAGAGTGCTTGTAACTTCACTGTCATGTGCTAGGGTTATTAATGTTCATTTATAATAAAAAAAAAATAATAATCATTTATAATTAAAAAAAATATTTAAAAAAAGACTTGAATCCCCTGAATTTATATACTTTAAATTCTTTATATTGCATAAGGACTGTCTAAATATAAAGTTTTGAGCATTGTAAATGTGTACACTCCAAACTCACGTAATGCCCTTTGAACATGTTGCCTGGCGCATTTCTATATACATTGATTCTACAAATGCATTATCATTTGCATGCGTTAAATGTTACCTATGTGCAGCTCTACATGAGGTCCATTTCAGCTCAATGCAAATGAATAAAAGCTCTTGGTCATTATAAATATATATATATATATATACACACACATAGCTGGCACTCTCTGTATACATGTCGTGTTGGTTTAAGAAAATGTCTTAGCTCATTGTTAGTGCGTGCATAGATGGGAGAAGCATCTCTGTGTATACAGTGACAATATTGACAACCATGCAATAGCTCAAAGACAGAAGTTCATCAAGCGTGGAAGTTTCTGGAGGAACAAAAACAATTTGATTGCTGCCATGTTGAGGAGGAATGCCAGCGCATTGTCCGGATGGAAAATATTCTGATATTCTGTGTGTTATCTATAGAATAATAAAATATGTTGAAGATTAATACGCATAGAGACTCATTTAGATGTAACCGACCATACAAACCATAACATGATGCAAACATGATGAGGAATAAATAATGTTTTATTTTTATGATATTAAACACAAAATGATTAAATACAAATGTAAACTTCATCCTAGAAATCACCATATGATACACAATGCATTCTTAACAACTGCCTACAAAATGGACTGCATCCTAGTAACTGCTCCTTCTAATAGAAACTACATAACATAACATAACTTGCTTAGTTTCCATTGCTTTGCATATACAAAATGCCCCCTTTAAGAGCTCCCCCATACGTACAAACATCCCCCTTGGTGTTAAGCAGTAGAACAGTTTTTTCTTATAGAAATAGTTTTTAAAGTAACAGTTTATGTTTCAGACTTCTTTTAATAATTTATGTAGCGTTTTCATATTAGGAAGCGTAGCACCTAGTTGTTTGGTACAATTCAATGTTCTTTCTACATTATGTACAGTGATTCAATTACATGCTGTTCTGTGTTAATAAAAGGCCTGAAGAAATTCATCAGGGTAGTAATAGCTGGCTAATTTTCCATTATCAAGGATTAAAGCCAATTACTACCTCCTCTGCCTTGTGATTTACTAAATCAAAGAGGCCAGTTACATGTCAGAGTCATTTGTTAAACCATTTCCACACTAGAAATAAAAGATACATAAACAAATAATATTTAGACTCTGAAAGTGTCAGCATTATATAGTTCTCTATATATTTATACATACTAATCATGTCAAATACTGTAGTTATTTACCTTTTAACTGGTTTATAATGGGATTTAAATTATCGGAACTGATAGAAGAAGAAATATATTTGACTTTGGTGATACATAGAAAGATGGAATTTGATGTAAGCAAAGAACCATGTGGCACCCATGTATTCCACCCATATTCTGTTTATAAATCCATGACAGTATCTTAGGCTGGTTTCACACTTGTTCTTTCACATCCAATCCAACCTCTAACTACCAGTTTATTTGATATTTGACATTGGATAAGTGTGTAGACTCTCCCCCTTCACACTATATGCTGTAAAATCCATTGGGTTCTCAAACCTCCTAGATTTGCAGTGGAACACAGTGCTGCCCCTTCGCTGTAGCATCAGACCCGGGTCTCCCTTTATTTTTAGCTGGGTCTAACAACCCAAGAGACCCAACTTATAAAATAACCCATTCATATTACTTAAAAAAAGCCAAGGCTTTCATGAAACCCGATAATTTCATGAAAACCCTGGCTTTTTCTGGTAATCTGAATGGAGTATCAGACAATAGCTCATTATAAACGATTTTTAAAACAACTTAAGCTGGGCATCCACTAAAATGATAGCGTTCTAGGTGATATTGGTACCGATAAGGGGAAAATCGCCCCATCTACAGACCGTCCACTAGAACGATATTGTTCTAGTGTTTCCACCTAAAACATAAAAAAAACTGTTAAAACTAGAAATAAAACTAATAAAACCATACTTACCTCTCTGTGACTGGGCACCAGAGAGGTCACTGAATGCCAGAACTTATACACCAGTAATGGTGTCTAAGTGTGCTCCTGGGCCCGTCATAAAGTCACATGGGGGGCCCAGGTCTTACTAACTTTGGTAGTCCTGTACATCTATAGACTTCCTGTGGTTTTTGGCTAGTAAACATCTTGGAAAAGGACTTTCTATAAGAATAAAAGTCCAGCGATTTAACATTGTCTTGAATGCCTTAAAAGATTTAATTTTCCTAACTACCTTGTAATTGGTATCTTATAAGTGATTTCACTTCCATTAGCATAAGCATTTATCTTCCAAATGATCCAAATCATCCTGAGATTTAGTTTATGAATTCCCCATGGCTGCATCGCATGTCTCGTCTTAATTTCTATAAACAGTCTCAGCAAAGTTTTTCTGCTAATCTCAACCTTACAATCCTAATAGCGATGCGAATGGCAATATGCTAACTACCGGAGGGTGACGTTTAACTACTGCATGATAATTAATCTTTAATTAAAAAAATATCATCGATGTTAAAAGTCAAAAATGCTTCATCTAATGACATCAAGGAAAAAAAAAACAAGTTAGCTTTTTAAAATATGTTTTGATATAGGTAAGCAAAGAGGGCGAAGTTAATGAGTGCTCTGAATATCTTAATAAGAGACACATGCTTGAAAGCCATTAGGCATTGCCATGTTTGGATTCTTTCCTTTATACTGTTCAATTTGTATGCTATACAGATCATGTGAATTTGTGTTAAGGTTCGCTTAGTATGGATGAATACTTTGGAAAAGTTTCATAAAGGTTAATTTGTTGTAGCATCTTAAACCAGTATTACCCTAGAGAGTAATCTTTGATATCACTGCATTGGCTTCAAAGCAAAGTAACCAGGTTTTGATATAAATATTAATTAGCGATCCCATTATGCATAAACGTGAAACTAGAAGCTAATTTTTTAAAATGTGCTCTACATTACTATATGTGTTTATGTATATTTATATGTAAATATGTTACATTCAGAGAGCATTATGCAGTAGGAATTTAATTTGCAAATGCAAATTCGTCTAATTTGTGTTTATAAATATTTGGGGAATTATATATGGATTATTCTCCTTTTATTAGAAGTCACTGAGGAGCTAAGGGGCGTATGCAGTTATCAGTGATGCTCCATTATTCCATTGCTATATATAGGCTGGTAATTATATGGTAATGCATGTACCATGCCCTAACTGTAAATAGGGGTTATGTTTCATGACATTAGCAGTAGATTGTACAGCAGCAATCTCGTGATGTATGTGTGTCAGCCACATCTGTCTTTCCGTCGGAGAAAAATTACATTTTATGGTTGTGACAGACGAGATTACATTACCAACCTGATGTTTAAGCTATCATGCCAATGATAAACATACCATAAAGCAATATCATTTATGAGTGATGATAAGAAAAGCGCTATTTAATAAACTATATTCCTTATGGTTTTTATTTCACTAATCAGCCACTTTACTAATCGTTTCTCGTATAGAATGTAAGCTTGCGGGCAGGGCCCTCTTCCCCACCCATTCTGTGTGTTACCACCCAGTCATGTCTTATTGATTGTTATAATTGTAAAGCATGACTTAATTTGATTCTGCTATATAAAAACCTGTTAATTAATTAATTAATGAATAATTAGTAATGGTGACAAATGCAATAACTAATAATGATAGGTGAATATGTATTACTATACAATTGATGACCTCATTGGTAAATCATGTTCTTTGATATATTTTCCCTGGTGCAAATTAAAAATATCTAAAAAATAAAAGTACAACACTTGTTTGCACAGGTGTTCACATCAATCAGTTGCTGCATCAATGACTTGCGGGTTATGCTGTCATTTTGATATTAATGTATTACACATTTTGAAATGTTAATTAGTGACATAATTGGATTTACATTTTTTAGTTTGAGACAGAAAAGAATTTAGCAATTTTGTAAAACCCTCTTTATATATTCTATCCAAGCTATTCAGTATATCAGAGAACTTTTAAATACCTCAAGTTAGATTTACATATTGAGATAATTAGCTCTGTCTGGATAGCACACTGATCACACTGACCTTTGGGTTTAATTTCGCTATTGTAAATCAAGTTTTTGAGATCCACAAATTGATAGATCTGCGAGTTAGGGGATAGTCTAAATTTACTAGTTTATTTACCTACAGTCTCTGACAATAAAAGTAATATGAGTATAATACTGTATATCTGCCATATTTCGCACACAGACACTTTTCTAATATTGATTCTACTTTCAACTCACAGATTTATTCTTTATCACTAAACCCATGTTACCAGTTGGGTCTTAAATGGGAGCACACCATTAATGTCTATCGACTGCTTTCATTCTCTCCTTCCCCACCACAATATATCATAATCTAGCATTTAAATAATTAGCCGGTCTGGCGGGTGCCTTCCATCTCTATAGAATGCCAAATGCCCCCTCTCCAATGTGGGAAGGGGGGCTTCATCTGGGTGCTCAGAGACCTAGCACCGGCCCTGGATGACAGCCTAGTGCAAAATCCAGTTGTACATATTAAAAATACTGCTGATTCTCCTTCATGCACACTGTGTGCGGGCAATACATTTTTTCAGGTGGTTCCCCCTACCCACCATTGTTACCCAAAGCAATGACCTTGGTTAGCTTAATGGTAATTATTTAAATCCGCTGTTGGTTCAGCTGCTCTACAGCCGCATTATACATTATTAATATATCAGAACTGGTAGGAAAAAACATATTTTATGTGATACAAAGATTGGAACGATTACTATCGAGCAGTTTTCTTCTGTATATAAACAGACTGTCTCTTTTGAATTTCCATGAACATGAACAGTACATTGTGTCTTTGGCTGTTACGATGTACGAGGTATTGAAGGACACATAATTCATTTTGTTCTTGCATTTTGATTTTGCACTTGTTTCATCTAATAGTTTTTTCTTATCACTTGGGACATTTGTTCATCTGTGGTCTTTTTATATTATTGTGACTCTTGTTGGGTATACACTCACAGATGTCCCTTTCATGCAATACAAGTAATAATTGCTCTGACATCTTTATTTGAAGAACATCTAAGGGAAGTTAGCCTTCATGAACCACTGTGACAGATAGTGACAGAAGGAGGTATGCTACAGGGGATGGACATGGGGAGTAAGACTGGAGGAAGAATGACAGGAACATGGAGAATATATAAGAACAACATCTTACTAGATTGTTATTGCATAATAGCACTTAATTCATATTTGCTCTCAGGATTTTTAGATTAGCTGGAGATTTGCCTTACTCGTAGTTGAGCATGATGAGCACCATCTCAAATTCCATCCCATCCACTGCTATCCCATCCCCTCTCACCATCATCTTCTGGGCCCCCTGTGGCTAGTAATTGCCCACCAATTAGAATCCCTATTACAGTCTGCTGTTTCCAATTAGGAGCTCATGCACCCTATTGGCCATGGAAGTGGTATATTGGAGTGGGGGTGATTTCTGGCGGTGGGTGACCACGAAGATGACGGAGAGGGGGGCCTATGACAAACAGATGGAGAGACCAGCATGTGCAGGCAATGATGCCCTGTTCCAAGGCTGCTAACCAATATTTAAGGGATAGGGTGGAATTAGGGTTACCACCTTTTGGTCTTAAGATTCCCAGACACAAACATCCACCCACCCCGCTCCCCCAAATCCACCCACCCCACCACCCTGAAAAAAAACCTTGGAAATGACACATTTATTTTTGCC
>JABWIB010001201.1:65248-78567 GCA_016617825.1 Platyplectrum ornatum
AAAACTATAAAGAAACAAAAACCCAAGGGAGGTAGGGCGGGCAACTTCCAAAAGAGAAAGAGGGGTCACTTCCTGTGAATCTGCCTGGTATTACCTTCCCCTCTCCTGNACCCCTCCTACTACCAGGACACCAGCCAATCCCCTGGATCCCAGGTAGGTGACCTCCACATCACCCCACACTCCAGGAAGTTTAATCTGCCTCGGGTTAAATGCATTAACCCTTCAGCCAACGTAATGAAGTAGGCTCAGTCCCTGTAGCAAGGAGGCAGGATTGAATGGGCAAAAGACGAAGTTATCAGAGATTTGACAGCTTAAAACACTCTCCATATAAGAAGAGAGTTGCTCACAATGCTTTTATAAACAATGCTTAGGACTCATACATGGAGTGTAATGTGATCCATGGTAACTTATTAAACAAGGGAAGTGGCTGTGATGGGCTCATTGTAGTTACGGCCATGGCGTTAGGTAATAACCTGCCACAATCAGCTATGAGTAGCAAGGTATCCACACAGACACACAAACTCGTAGCTGCTTTTAGCAATAAAGGTAAAGAAACACATTTAGCCTTAATTGTGGAGTTATTGCCCCCTGTCTGTCCCAATATTTAATACTAGTTTGCTGCTGTGGCTTTAAATCAGGGCACAAATACACATTTTGACATAGATCTCAGTATTCTCTCCTCTCAGCACACAGTAAAACATACAATGAATCAATAGGTGAAAAGTGATTTAACAAAGGCAATTTGGCTTGTTACTGCTGGCTGAACATCTCAACAATGATCTGGAGTGTTCCTGCTGGCTGAGCAGCACAATCAGAAAGAAATCCTGCGTTTACCAATGTAGCAAGTTGAGAAATCTCATAACTAGATGGCTGCCTCATGCTGTTCTGACCTGACAAGGTGATACAGTACTGAGGTCCTCCGCGCTCTGTCTATAAGCACATTGCAGCACGGAAGGCACAGCGAGTGAGCAAGGCAGCCCGCATTAGTCCTACTTGCCACATCTAGATTTTGCTGTGAATGGTTGCATTTAATAATTGATGCCCCGGTTTGCAGTTATAAATATATTCCTTTGTCCAAGAGTATCACTCACAAAAATTGAAGAGAAGTGAAATGAGCCAGAAAGTATATATTTATAATTCATGACAACTTCTTTCAATTAATTTTCTGAAGAGCCAGATTAGGAAAAAAATGCAATTAGAACGACTAGACTGTACAGCAACTTTATCTTCTCCTAAAGAAAGCACACTTGTAATATCATCGGTGTATATTATCCACGCACACAGAACGACAAAAGGCTTTAGTGACATAAGGAATTCAGTTAGCAGGATGACCCTCAGATGCACACACAGCATTGGTTCTATGGACTCAAACCGCGAGATCCAGGCTACCCCCCTACCCATCCCTCACATTTGAGATCAAATAGTACTGTATATACTCGAGTATAAGCCTAGTTTTTCAGCACACTTTTTTGTGCTAAAAGNGNCCCCCTCGGCTTATACTCGAGTCATTGTCCTGTATGATGTCAATGAGTTATCCCATTTTTGTAAAGGTNAAATTAGGCGCCTCGGCTTATATTTGGGTCGGCTTATACTCGAGTATATACGGTAAGTTATTGCATATCATTATATGGTTGTCCTATTAAATAAAATACTATAAAAGTTCTCTGAAATACTAATATTATTTTATATTATGATCCTACATACCATGTTTCCCCGATAATAAGACACTGTCTTATTTTTTTCAGGACAAAAAAAACCATAGGGCTTACTTTCAGGGTAGGGCTTACTTTATTGACCTGCTATTAATACAATCATGGGCCCTCAAGTGTTGCTGACATTATGACACCTCATTGTGATTTAGATAGGGCTTAATTTCGGGGGAGGGCTTATTTTAGACAGTTTACTGTAAAATAGGATCAGGCTTATTTTCAGGGTAGGTCCTATTATAGGAGAAATACTGTATTTTTTGGGTATATCTATCAGCTGCCAATGTCTAGCCACTGAGAGTACGAGCAACCTGGACACTACCACTTACACATTTAAAAATGCAGTCACCTTGGCCAAGATGTACACATACTGTGTAGTGCTTGAATCACATGAAAGCGCATCACCACAGCCTTTTGCTTTCATTGACTGGACCCTGAGATGTGATTTGTAAGCGATTAGATTATCAAGTAAAGGTGTGTGTAGGGATCTGCCTTCACAGGTCTGCATTATCCACCCATGCATGCAATCCCATAGCTAACCACTTCCCTCATAGGGATGAACACCTTATAGCTTGGGCCTTCTTGACTTTTTAATGTAATGGCATCAATGCGGAAGCCTGGATCAATGCACAGGCAGTGCACTTACTGTGTATATAAAGTCTGGTAAGTGTCAGTCCTCTGAATGGATCAGAATGTGACTTAATCTGGTAACACAATTAGGTGAGTATGCGCAGAAAGAAAATCTGTTGTTACCCAATACAGGGCTCGAAGTGGGACGGTATATGCCGGTATGGCATACCGGAACTTCTCCCGCGAAGCCACGCCCCCTTTTCTGAGCTCCGCCCCCTCAGCACATGTTAGATGAAAAAAACTGCGGGTCCGGAGGGGCGGGGCTTATGTAAGGGGCGGGGCTTAGCACCATACCGGCACTATAGAATCCCCACTTCGAGCCCTGACCCAATAAGAACATATGGAAAGTAGGGCAATATGGGGTTCCGGAATCCGGTCTAATTATATTAGTGTCACATTTTAAAACACTGATATTAACTTTTTTTTTTAATCTATCTATCTATCTATCTATATGTATAAATATTTATTTATTCTGTTTGAAAACTGTAGCTAGATGTAATTATCACCCATAATGCACAGCCAGGAGAGAACATGCTAAATATCTTTTTATGTTTTGCCTATATATCTTCTGGATCAAAGCATCTACAAAATGGTGTGACCGGCCTTGCATCCTTTGGGGACCATACTCCAATCGACTGATGTCTGCTCCAGTGCCTCGCACTACTGCCAGCTGCTCAGCCCTTGTACCTTTGTAAATGCTTTTGGAATGAGGATAAAAGTCACTCTCAAGTGTGTTCAGATGGGGTAATCTGTAAGTAACAGATTGCCTATATTTATCCTCTTCCATGAAAGGTCAGATGAGATATTTTCCAGCCTTCCATCATGCTGGAGGAATATGAAACATTGTACAGCAATGAGATTGTTAAGCTGTTTAGAGTATTGCAATCAAATCAATACTATACTTAAAATGGTTAGAGGCCGCTGCTGTGTTGCTTGTAGCACTAATACATGTGATTACCAGCAAGGCCACTTGGCGTTCACTTGTCTGGCTATTATAAATACTATGGTAACTAAAATAAAGGTGCTGTTTATGTTATCGATTTCATATTGTAGCAATGCTTCGGTTGTAATTGAAAATACAGTGCCTGGTCTACAGAACGTATGAAGAAAATATGCAACTTGAAAGCAAAAGGTTTGTTTGAACCAAGCAGGTAGCAGTACATTGTATGGAGGTGGATGGATAGAACCCTCCTGACTGATTGCAGATTAAACAAGAATGGAATCTCCTGCAATCCTTGGTTCACCGTGATTGGGGGGTTCACTGCTACATAGACCAGTGTCTAAGCCGTGAAAGTCTTGCAGGTTCATGTCACATTATCTGACCAGCGAGCAGCCCAAGGTTCCATCACCGTAGATGCTGGTGGTTCCCAAGGTTCCATCACCGTAGATGCTGGTGGTTCCCAAGGTTCCATCACCGTAGATGCTGGTGGTTCCCAAGGTTCCATCACCGTAGATGCTGGTGGTTCCCAAGGTTCCATCACCGTAGATGCTGGTGGTTCCCAAGGTTCCATCACCGTAGATGCTGGTGGTTCCCAAGGTTCCATCACCGTAGATGCTGGTGGTTCCCAAGGTTCCATCACAATAGACGCTGGTGGGGTGGGTGAAGGGACAGGGGAACCAGGTTTCCACTTGTAGATTTCAAGCTACACAACATATATTGGCACTTCCTCTCTATTTTCACGTCTACATCTATTCTAGCAGGTTTTGAGAGACAAAGGAGAGACACCAGAGCCTTTTAGTTTAAAGTTAAGCTCTTAATTGTAGTTACCTATAAACAGTCCACTCTTAGTGGAGCATACGCAGTTCAGGTCCTTGTTTCGTATGTACAGCACAACAACAGAATTTTGCATACACCAGATGTAGTAGGAACCTGCTTCCACCCTATCCGGGGTTTTTCCTGCACCCTTTCCCATCACCTGCTGGCTTCATTACTGAGATTAAACACATGACTTTTTACAAGTTTATTATTNTTTTCAACAGACCATTTCAGCAGATCGGTCCTTCTCCCTCACCCATCTAAATTGCGCTAGGTGGGGGGAATATTTAAATTATACAGAAAGCGGGATTTGTGTATAAGCAGGTGTACAGACTGCTGACCTGCACTGGTAACCTAATGCAGGGGTATAGCAGTGCACACAAGAGAGGAGCGTGATAGGGGTCCTCTCGAACACATCCGCATGTAGACCTGTCTCTGGTTCTGAGAGTGTATTAAAACTATGCGTTTTATGTATCATACTTTTAATGTGATCAGTAAAATCCAAATGCTGTCCTTTAAAATTGTGCCAAATCCATGGTTGAGTTCACTTTTATTTTGGGAGCATGAATACCTTCACACAAATCAGTTGGTAAGCGTGGCAGACAGATTTAATCCTAGCATTTTGTCAAGCTATGCAAGCGTTCCTTAGCGGGAACAGATTTGACATTGCTAGAAGAGACAAATCACAATCCCTTAATTCCACATGTGGAATGAAACAAACACAATCTAGTCCAGACAGTGAGTGGTAATTTCGCCTGCCTTAGGTTTTTCTATTGTGTATGTGTAGTGGATGTCATGGCCAAGGACCCAGGTTGGAGATTGTCTTTATTCCCATAGAGCTTAAGGAATTAGGCTGCAGTTGAATACATTTGCTTTAACGTGACACATATCCTGGAATGTTTGAAATATATGGGAAGACACAGTGCAATGAGAGGTCAATGCGCCTCAAATGATGCTGCCTGTGTGGTGACAGCTTTAAGAATACAGAGTCGAGAACATCCTTCTGCTCCTGTGCAGATATTATATGCATTTATCCGATTTTGCATGTCCTTGATACTAATGATGGTTTAGAAGTGCTTAGAAGGGCCAAATATAGTGCAGATTGACCTTGCCGTGCTCTTCATATGACTGATATACAGATGTAGAACATACCAAATTATCATTAATGCGGCCCTGTCCTGACATCAAGGATACAGTAATGATTTTTACCAGCAGAGTCTTACAGGTTAACATCAAGATACACTATGCTGTGGATATGCTATGCTGCGGATAGCCACATGGTTTGCTGCTGAATGCTTGAAAATCTATTGGTCACTATGTGAAATGCAGTTTAAATTGAATATCAGTGCTTTGTGAGCAGGTTTTTATACTAATGATAATAATTATTATATTATTATTATTATTCTATTAATTGTGAATTATTGATAATTTACTGATTAATATATTTGAGAGCATATTCTCAACCATACACATATTTTTAAAATGCCATTCCAACTTGCTTTGCATTCAGTGTATCATATTCAGAATGATCACTGTCATTCGCAGATCCACAAGGCGCAAAGTAGTTAAAAACATTGTGTTGTCGTTTTACAGCTTAGGATTTGGTTGAAGTTGTACACACGCTCTTCGCATTTAACCCAACGTTGGATAACACTGCTCGGCCATTTGGGTGTCATTACAAAGGTTGCTCAGTGTGCATAAAACTAACTCAGTCAGATGGCAACTCAGGCGTTTGGAGCTCATGTTCTGAGTGGTGTTTTGAGAGAAGGAAGCTGTGGAGAGATGTAATATGAAAAATATATCTGTCCATACTTTATAAAATATTATTTTCTGTAAGTTTGTAACATTTATATTCCCACAGAGGAGCTTGCATTAATCAAAACCCATTTACAGTCCAAACTACAGTGTACTGCCTTGTACACGTTTAATCTTTATGGTCATGTAAGTGCACAGAGCATGCCTGCAGAGGATTGCATGCCCAGCACCCTTGTTGAAATATTGGACGCACCATGGATTTGCATTCAGATCTGAATCTGGCCCATTGTGTTACAGGGTCCTCGATCCTGCCTCAAAATCTTCACATTGCTATTACTGCTATCCTAGTTTCCATTCATATTTTTCTTTCTTCCGGAATCATAATCATTACTGATGTTATCAAGTGTTCTCTGTTCTACTTCATGCAAATATGAAGTGAGTTTTTGAAACCACTTGGATCATTTCTTAATGGCCGTAGTGTGTTAGCACTTCTAAGTTCTACATACATATGTACTGTAGTTTATGTTTGAACTGACAGCATTAGTGGTCATATCCCAACACCAAGCCAGTCTCAACTCTATATCCAGACCATAATATCTACCTATAATAAAATACTATTTTCTGAGATATAGGTCCAGACCTGCCATCATACAAGCTGCTCCAATATATTTGTTACTTGGTGTTAATAATTATTTCTGTAATATTGCTTGGTTTCCTCCACAAGTACTTGAGACACATTTATTACTGGTAATATGTTAAATTGCCAGGTAGATCAGTTCATTGATCCTGAAACACAATCTTCAGTGACCTAAGAAAAAAGACTTCGATTTCATCTTCTCACGTCCTCCAGTGACCCGTTGTAGTTTAGTGTGATCTTATCTGTGAAATGTTGTTATTATAAGCACTGATGTGGAATACTGTACACATAAGGCTGCCATCTCACTGCGTCCCTGCCTGTCTGCACTAGAATCCTTATCGCATTTAGACTGCATTCTATAATCCAATTGACTTGGTTTGCTAGCCTCGCAGATATCATTTTAATTTCGCTATTTTACATTGAGTCGAAGCCAAAAAATAACTACCAAGCTGATGATGGCAATTCAGTCATCTACTAAGAGGGCTTTAAAAAGCTTTAAAAAGATGCTTTGGGTTGACCCACTCCACGTGGACCCACAACAGGAGATAGGGTATGAAAGGGACCAGGTACAAAGGGCCAGTTGATGTGTACTGATAGGTTGGACATGACTGTGTTTGAAGACCATTAGCTTCCTCTTAGTTAATGTGGAGAAGGGCAACAAAGGCGCATACCGTCCAGTAGGGGGTGTACATATACCAGATTTTGGAGCATTATCTAATACCTGGTACCTTATTGCCCATTGTCTGGCTGTGCTTTATGTAATTCTGTCCATGCATAGACAGCTCTCAAATCCTGACCTTTAAATTGCAATCTAATTGGGAATATGTGTTGTGATTGTAACCAGTTTGGTAGGGTAAGGTCATGAGCACTAATGATGATTTAGGACTTCCAGTCACCCACAACATTATGGTGAACAGCACTAGGTGTTGGCATCCATGATTCCACCTACTTTAATGTCAACCACCTAGCCCAGTCAGCGCTAGGGTTCTGTGTCCTGGTGTGCCACCAAAAATGATCCCTCCTATATAAACTCTGGTTGTGCTCTTCTTATACTCCCATTGGTTTTGGGGTAATAAAATATTTATGAAAAGTTAACTGTTATCTGTGACATACTGCAGGCGTCATCATTCAGCAATGCCATTAGTTTGGGAAAACTGGTCCTTGTATTACTATATATGATGGAACAAAAGAACAACCTATAGAAGGAATGAAGTCTTGTAGCGTTACTGTTCCTGTCTGCAGTAAGGAATAAATCTCACAGATGTGTGGTCAGATGGCAAAGTAATATTTCTAGTGAATTAGCATAAAAGACAATTACATAAATGACAAGATAATTGCAAATAAAACGGGAAGGATTGCACTCATGTTATTGCCTAATTGAAAGTATATAACAAGGAAACAGTGGGATTTGTTCATTTGCTCTATTCGGACCTGTCTATAAGATAAGGATATTTCAATTTTATTTTGTTTATCCCTCTAGGCATTTGGTAAAGCACATTAAACAAATGTCAACATCTGTCATTTATATCTTTATTAAAGTGAAAAACAAGTACTCAGAAACATGCATTTATGGGAATCTGGAAATTAAAGGAAAGTCCTTATTTCATTCGTTTGTTTCTTGTTTCTGGAAACTTTTTTTTAACCTCATTTTTTTTATATAAACTTTAAAGCAAATTCATTTTATTGAAGGCAATCTAGGGTAAAAATATTTTTTATTAACTCTACAGCTTTCCAATACCTCCCTCTTAATGAACAGTATAATTTTACCGTATACAAACTTACACATTAGAAAACATAAGCTTTTGTGGTTTGCATCTTCACATCAGAGTGCAAATCCTAAATACACCTGATTTGTAAGATTTCTTATGGTGTTAGGACACTGTCATGGACTTGTCGTTATTGTCCAAAACTCCAAATAGTTTGTTAAAAATAGCATCCTGTATGAGACCATTCCCCATCACAGCACAGCAAAGGTTTATTTCAAGTATCTATTCCCACTTAAAATGGGGTGAATCTGAATTACATGCCCTTACTGTATACTTCACACCCAGGTCCCAATCCCACACTGCCTTTGAACATAGTGTAAAAAAAATTATCGAATCACTGGATTGGGCAAATATTGTTCCAACAGTGGCCTGTGGAGTGTACTCAATAATTACTTCTTAAACAACTTTTTTTTTGTTTTTAATTTAACGTATAGATAATCTGGATTAATGGAGGACACGGTATGCAGGTCTTCCATTGAAAACATTAAAATATAAAATACTGAATATATTTTCTGTGAAGTTAACAGAAAGTGTAATGTTTAAAAGTTACAAGGCGACATTACCTATCAAGTAACATAATGTGTCCTGTCACTTTAATAGTTTTCTTACAGAACTCATTAAGCTGTCACACAAGGGCTTTTAAATTGTCATGTGATAAAAAGATACTTTTCTTTCAATTTGTTTCTCTGTATCCAAAAATGTTTTTTCTTTCTTTTCCCATTAATTGTGAAGGGTTTCTCACATAATTTGAAAATTTGGTTGCCAGGAAAATGTACACTCAGGTAGGTCTTTATTATACATTAATTAAACTGCCCTGCAGTGAGGCATATTCAGAAGTCGATGTCTGACTGTGTAAATGGCTTTTCTTAAGGAACCTTGCTGCCCCGGCTGTTTTGTTGTTCTCAGTGGCAGATGGAGGTGTTATATATTGTGTGTACAGGTCTTTAGACAAATGATTGTATGTGACTCAAGGCTAAAGTCCAATAACCATAATAGAAATAACGAGTATAGAAAAGAGCATGCAAGGCGTAATAATACCGGCACAGAGTGTGCGAAACAAAACACAGTTGATTAAGATTTTTGAAATTATAAACTTGTTTTCTGGAGGTGATTTATATAAGAACTACAATGAAAGGTAACTATGAGATTTGTATGACCCTTAGTTACAGCACACGTTACAATACAGACAACACACCCTATGTCTGTGCAATGACAATGACCCATACAATAATTGACTGACCTATCTCCATCCAGCTATTGCCACTCTGGTTATTAGATGGGGCTTTATACATTTTCCAATAAACTTCCATTTGCAATCTTTCTATTGAAGATAGTTGGGAGCCCCATCACACACAGAGCAATGTTGGATAAATTGGGCCTCCTACAAGAGGGAAGGAAAGGCCATACCAATTACCTGGGCCCAGGCTTGCAGGGGGCCTGTACTGGTGCTGAATTACGTTTTTGTCCTGGATGACAGTGACTGTCTCCAAATGGTCTGTACCTAGCATTGCCTAGCAGAAAACCTGTATAACCCATCAAAGTTGCTGTCACCTTGAACTTCCAGACAGCATTGTTGCAGAGAAAAGAAGCAGAGAGAAGACTGCAAAGGTAAGTAAAGTATGTTTAAAGGCATAGGTTGTAGGTTGGACAGCTGGAGACACAAGAAAGATCAGAAGCCACAACCATACCCCAATAGTTTACAAATACTTATCTTTAATAATCATATGGAGTGAGACCCAAAAAGTTGTGGTGGTGGGGCTCAAAATTCCTCTTGGTGGCCCTGACTATGTACAGAGAAGTTATAAATAGCAATTTTGTCAGGCCCTTCAAATATACAGTGCACAGATACACACAGGTATACTGATGAGATTGGGTTGCTGATGCTAAGTACAACATTAATGCTTTTCATTTTCTAACCATAAGAAGGTAAAATATCTTTTTTAACATGAGTCATTGTATGATTATCTAAATACTCCACCTGAAGCTGTTTTCCCAGCAGCGCATTTTGTGACCTACAGCAAATTGTATTCTTTTTAATTAGATGCACAATTAATATTTTGTGCTGTGGTATCCTAGCCATTAAAGGCTAATATAGAATATTCATTGACTGTCCTTTATGAAGACTTACTGTCTCTCTCTAATTAAGACACAATGCATCTCAACATACCATGTCTGTGAATCTAGTCTGTAAACCTATGCATTGTATATTTATACTTCACTAGCAAGTCTTCATAACATGTTAATTGATTTTAATACCAATTGCGGAGAGTAATATAGACATTTCTATTGAAATTATTTATAGTCACTGCTGCTGGATTGTACGGCAGACCCCTGCTAGAAATTGTGTGTAACAATGATAGTTTATCAAAGTGACTTTTGTACGTTATAACCCCAGTAATATACTAGATATACTATTATGGTAGATTGTTATTTCTATTTTCCTTATCTGTATCTAGGGGAAAAAAATATTTATAAATATCCAGGATTTTATCTGAAATCCAGGACACTAAAGTCTCTTTCTCCATGGGAAGCACATGCAGCAAATATACTAATATACCATATACCCTGGTGAAATTGTCCTAGTGTGGAATGATACTCATGTACAGTCCTTAATCTGTCACATTGTTATTCATTATTTTTCAGCCACTTGATCAGATTTTTCAAACCACTTTTGCTCCTCCACTGCCGATATTTAATTCCCTCTCTTAGAACAAGCGAAGAACTGCATTATGACTTTTGCAAAGCATCAGACAAGTGTTATTGTTANCAGTGTGGCGGTACTTCTTATAATACCAGGCAGAACATTGTATCACACACTGAGTTGCTCCATGCTCAGAATATTAGATTTCTCCTTTATCCGAACAGTATCCAAAAGTGAAACACATTCATTTCAATTTAGAAAACTGCATGGCAACATATTGTTCTATTTTTATGGTAATTTTCGTATTTAATTTGATTACACCGTTGACTTCCTTTTTAAAATAAATATGTTAAAATATTTTCCATTAATAACTAGAAAGGATTTGGCAGCTTTTAAAAGGAGACGGCAAATACTTTTCCTGCGGAACAATTCACAGATGGATTGTTCTGAAACCCGGATTTTTATTTATTACCAGTAAGAGTGACTTAAAGCACAACAGCATCCTTTCAGAGCATTGACACCAATGGAGATGACATCTAGGCATATGGTGTATAGTACAGCCAGTTACTGACATCTAAGCTGTCCTGTTCATCCCATCGTATCTTTTATCTGAGGTTAGCAACTTATCTGAGTTTAGCTGACTCAGGGCACTATATGAAAAATACATCATACAATACTCAATATAACAATCTCAATATAACAATATAAACATTATTCAGCAGTATAGTTTCCACCATTATTAATAATGACCCACAGTAGTCATACCCAATAAGAATGATTGCATACAGCAAAATTATATGCATAAAATATTAACTACATTTAGTAGTTAGTAGTATTTAGTTAATAATGGGGGTATATAATAATGGGGGTATATAATAATGGGGGTATATAATTTCATTTGACACTTAATCTGGCCCTGTGTGTAGCATGCACAGGTAAAGGCTGAAAAGCATCTGGTTCAATGGATCTGGTTCAATGTTATGTTATGGGATACTGATAGTAAATGGACCTAATAGATATAAACCTTCTTTAAGTCTTTCCAGCTTCCATAGTTCTATAGACAGTTTGTTCTGTTGTTTCTGGCAAAGGTGGTACACACCTGAGTAGCTTACATCTGCCAATCCCTTACATCAGAAGACGTGTTATATGGGTAGGTACCGATGAAACACAAATACTGTATGCCAAAATCAATCTATGTGAATCAGACCCCATGTTCTTTTCTTCAGTAAAAATGGCAGAATATGTTCTGTGTAAATAGGTCATCCTTATAGATAACTACAATGGCAATAAAGTATGAGCGCATCACTGACTGCATTGGCATTCACAGACCACATTAGACATTACTCATAGTAGACCAGCTTTGGGATTTGAAATTCATTGTACACTCAAGCTGATGCTCAAATCATGTTTATGGCCATTAGACAGCATGACAGTTGTTTGGATATGTAAATGTGCTCCATTGGCCGGGGTTTTGGCAGAGTGTCTTCAGATTCATATTTGGGTAATGATGTGTTCTAAGTGCTGACACGCATTGGAATTCATCTGTTAACTATAGAACAGGTATTTTCCATTGTATGTAACTCAAAGGGAAGAAGTATCTAGTGTTATGAGTATTTCATTTCTATCTGTGCATAAATACATAGAGACATCCATAGTTTGGTTGTCACAACATGATGGGTCATTCTATTTCCATTTCCGCAGTTCTTGTATATTGTATATTATATTATCCTCTATATTTTAAAAGGGCAGAGTTTGTATGAAGTTAGAGCCGTAGGGGTGGGACTTATTTATCCCATTTTCACTATGAATATAGTTGGGAGGTATGCTTCATAATATCACTATAATATCAGACATCAGGGTAGTGGTAAACATAGCACAGTAGGTAAGACCTACACTATAAATTATACGTAAAAATTCTTGCTTTGTATACCCTATTTATAAGCACTTTGTATGCAGTTTACCTTATTTATGCAGTTTTCTGGGACAGCAAAGTTGGGAGGTATGCTGCTTAATATGCTGGCCCTAAGGTATGCTGCCTAATAAACGGGACCCAGGGTAGTTTGGGTAGGGGGAATACTGTTTGGACTGGTTTATTACTTGTGGCATAATAATGACACCTGACTGTTTATTCCCTAAATTCATACTTATATATCCTCTAATTTCATACTTATATATCCTCTCATTTCATACATATATATCCTCTCATTTCATACATATATATCCTCTCATTTCATACTTATATACCCTCTCATTTCATCCTTATATATCCTCTCATTTCATACTTATATATCCTCTCATTTCATCCTTATATATCCTCTCATTTCATACTTATATATCCTCTCATTTCATACTTATATATCCTCTCATTTCATACTTATATATCCTCTCATTTCATCCTTATATATCCTCTCATTTCATCCTTATATAT
>JABWIB010001202.1:8531-23545 GCA_016617825.1 Platyplectrum ornatum
TGGTTTTAACTCAGGTTTAACATAAAGACATACACCACTTCCCCTTTTATTTAACCTATCCCTCCTGAAGAGAGTATAGCCCTTCAAGTCTACTGTCCAGTCATGTGTATCATCCCACCATGTTTCTGTAATGCCTATAATATCGCAGGTGGGGATGTTGCCTATAGAAATCAATCAAGCTCTCAGTTCCATTTTACATCCTGGAGAATGTGAGCTTGAATCTGATTGAAAAGTGGGATGTTGCCCATAGCAACCAATCTCCCTGCAACCTCTCTGCTTAGTAAATGTAGATCAAGGAGCTTAACATGCCCTTACACTATAATTAGAATGGATCTCCCTCCCATTAGTGTACATGAGGAATGGAAGTTATTGGGTGTGCATTCATGCTGAAAACACTCATTTTCTGTTAGTCTGGATGTGGACCCTTGTGACTATTAAGGACTGAATTTTACAAATCTATGTCAACTATGTAAAACTCATTCTTTTTATGATAGCCTTTCTATTTCATCAGTGCTCAGCAACGTGTCACTTAAAACCAGGTACTTACAACATGAACTTGTGTCTTATTTATGTAATTCCTTAGAGAAACTGAAATAAAATGATTTTAATCTTATCTGGATTAAAAAGAAAACAAGCACAAAGTAAGATTTCCCTTTGGATTGTCTCCTGGGATGAATGATACAACCACATTCCTGTATGTGGTAATGTAAATATTAAAGTGATTATTTGTTTATCTCATATATAACTAAAAAGATATCCCTAGAGCCCCAATACAACATGTACTGGATAAATTGTGTCAGTGTACTTTTGCACCTTGCCCCATAACACGGTGCCTAAAAATGATTTAGACAGATATATTTAAATGCAAATTTCTGCCTTGCTCGCTACTTTATCATCTGGTTTGTTATACAATTTGCCAGTTATAGAAGGGAGAAATTACCATAATAGGTCTCTGGGGAGAGATCAAGAAAGAAAGACCAAACACAATATGTCTAAGCATTCCAAAACAATTATCTGGCACAACTGTTTTTTTCTTCCATGAAATTTGCAACATCCAAAAGAGCTGATGTTGTTAGGGAGTGTAACAAGGACCTCCTTGTTTATTTTCTGATACATTAAATAATGAAGTACACTGTATCATTCATCATCAAAAATTGCCTGAAAATTGCCTGAAAATTTTCCACATTCTAGTTCTTAGAGGATTGCAGGGATAAAGTTGGAAAATGACTAATGGTTAATGCTGTCTATATATGATTTTTAACTGAGGCTATTATTATAATGACACTTACATTTAAAGTGGACATTATGATTATGTAAATGCAAAAGTGAAATACATGCCATAATTTCATGAAAAAAACTATGAAAATGTTTTATTTATTATTTATCACAAAACCTGAGTCCATTATGTAGACTGCTGTAACTGCTGGTTATCCTATTTTTACATATATTTCTAAACCTTGAACTTTAGTAATATAAGGGAGTTGAGAACACCAGGATACAAATAATGAGACCTGCCTCCATTATAGAAGTGGGAGTGGGAAAGATTCTTATAGTGCAACAAACAAGGCAACTGCATAATATAAACTCTACACTATCCCAACTGACCACCCAAGTAAGTTTTGTTGCGTGAAAATCCTGGGAGCCACTTTACATCTACTGAAAGACTGAACAGGGGCTGGCTGAAAAATGTTATCCTGTTATCTACCTCAACCTGGTCCCATCTCCTCCCTCTATCTTACTTGTCCTTACACTGTAATACATTATACACATCCCATCTCTCTTAGTTATTATTCTGTACCCTTAAGCTATGTATGTATTCCATGTTTGTTACTGTGTGCTATGGCATTGTATCCCNATGCTATATACGATTTCATGTCTGTTATTGTATTGTATACCATCACGCTGTACCCCATCCTATGTATTTATTTTCACTATGTGCAGAAATTATTTGGTGCCTTATAAAGAAACGTTAATAGTAAAATAATAATAACAGTTTGTATTGACTCTGAGCTGCATATCTCACTTTAGTGTGCTTTATTTGCACTGCTAGATTCTCTCTTCATTTGCCTATTTAAGCACCTCACTTACAGCTTCGCTGACTACAGTCCTTAAGCTCGCTTGTGTGTTCTGGATTGTTCCTGGTTATGAATCTCACCTCTGTTTCAGTATTTATATCATTGTATCTTCAGAAATTTCTTAGTCCAAGTCCTAATTGCTGTCTTCTTCATGTCTCCAGTGGTTACTTATTCCAAGCCACTGGTACCTGTCCTACTTGCACCTTCCGTTATCCTTGTGGTTTCTGTAATCTTCGCAGCTACTCTTATGCTCATATTCCCAGCAGAGCCAGCAACAGAATTCTTGGGGCCCAGTACACAAAGATTTTTGCCACCCCCCTTCACAAAAAAATTAACTATATATATATATATTTGCTTATCTGTGACCGATGACACAGGGTGTGCGGTCACGGCTACATTTATTAGTCGATGGATGGTAACAGCTGTCCCCATTGCTCCCCCCCATGTCTTGGGCCTGATTCCCAGTGGTCACTCTGTTCAAGCTACTTGTTACAGTGCCCTTCATGTATTCTGAAATTCTTGTGGGACCTGTAATTTTTATGGTTCCTGTTATCCTGTGCGCTACAGGCTTGGATTTTTTGCGCTATAAATGTTCACCCAGGCTGGAGTATAGGAACCAGTGGAAGTGGGGTGGCTAATACACCAATTTGGATATATTCAGTCTAAGTTTTAATGCTTAGCCCTTATTGCCGGTCTGCACTGCAATGGTTTGTATTGTGTATTTTTGTATTGTGCAATTGTATTGCACTGCATTATTATATAGCTTTCTATTAACACACTTATTGTAATTGTATTGTTTAAATAGGTACAGACTTTTGAGACAGTTGATTCCTTTTTTTACCAATGCTTTGGTCAATTATTATACACTGGTTGGTGAGGTTGGGTGCTGGATAGCGGCACAGTTGGTAAGCTAGATATAGTCGAAGGCAACTGACTAAACCTAAGAAGTCTATTATATAAAATTTGATCAAAAAGGGAATTTACAGTGCCTTAATAAATCATTTCATAAAGAGTTTTTTTGTGGGACATATAGACTTAATGCTTATGTCAGTGAAGTTTTTGTATTTCTATAGCAGAATCATTATTTAGTTAGTTTAACCTCAATATTTTTATGGAAACTAAAAGTTAAAAAGTAATAAGTAGATAAAAGTATTTGGTGGTGAGAAAAAGGGGTAAAATGAAATGAATGGGAGCTGAAGGGTTATGGGAAAGCATTCTGATGAAAAGGGGCAAGGCTCAAGAAGTGTTCAGTAGAATGTAGGGTTAATTTGGGAGGAGAGGCTGCAGTCAGCAAAGGTTATAAATATAGTAGGAAGTGTAGCTAAAGAGAGCCATTGTAATGCTTGACAGAAAGGGACCCAATAAGAGACGAANATAAACTGCTAGACCCCTGCCATTTCCGACAGAGAGAAGGGAGGGAGAGGAGACTTCACACTGTATAGGCACACAGGAATTATGATCCAGTCCATTGAGATTTTGGCAAATTAAATTAAATTAAATATTGTATAGCAGCCAATGACAGAGAGAAAGAAGGACACACTAGAAAAAAATGGAGGGAATGGGATGTAGATTGGATATCTTTGTCATAGAGGTTAGTGATGTGCGCCAGGCATTTTTTGGGGTTTTGGTTTTGGATCTGGATCTCCCTTCGTGTTTTGGATCTGGATGTGTTTTGCCAANCATGCCAGCCTTCACCCCCCACGTCTACCTTTATCCAGGCCTCCCCCCATGTCCACCTTCATGCCAGCCTCCCCCCCATGTCCACCTTCATGTCAGCCTCCCCCCCATGTCCACCTTCATGCCAGCCTTCAGTGAGGAGGTAGTGAGGAGATGCCAGTAGTAAAGACTGAAAATGACCATTGAGAGAGACAGAATTTGAACCAACTCAGGACAATGTCAGGGAGTCCTATGGTGCAAAATCTGTGCAGCAGAAAGGGGTGGTCAAAAGTGTAAAGGTGGCACACAGATCCAGGAGAATGAATATGAAGTAGATGTCTTAGGATTTTGTAGAAATCAGAGGTTTTTTGTAGTTTTGGTTCAGACAGTTTCACTGTAATGCAAGGGGCTGAGACCCGGGATGAGAGGGTCAAGAAGGGAGTTGTCTGAAAGACAGTTGGTGAGCCGGTTGTAAACAAGTTCCTTTAGAAGTTTAGAGGCAAATGGGAGGAGAGATTTTTATGGATGTAGGCGACAAAAGCATGTTTAAAAAGAGAAAGTGTTAGGAAAGAGTGATGTGTGTTACATGACATGAAGCTATGAAGGACTTTGGAGCAGAATTGTTAAGCAAGAAGACAGACCTAAAGGAGGAGAGGATAAACGTGAAATGAAGTAAAGATGTCACCATAGAATAAGGCAACTGGAGAGATGGTGTCAGAAAGTAAAGCCAGGTTTCATGTAAGGAAACAAGGTTGAGGTAGTGAGATTATGGACTGAGGGGGGTTTGTTGCAATCCAATTGTGCGGGAATAAATGCTTTCAGTAGAAGTCTCCCCTAATGAACCCATAACTGTTCAAACAATTATGAAGACAATAAAATATTTAGAAAGAACACACAGTAGGAATATATTACCCTTTAGCAGAAGGGCATTATTAGAAATAAAATACAAATAACTGAGCAGTCCCCTTGGGTGGTCAGAGAATGATGGGTCGGGTGCTGCCGTAGGACCAGGTTAAGATTAAGAGGTGAAGGCGGGGGAGACCGCTCGGTAAATGTTTCAGCTGAACCCTCCCGGTTTAATCTGCTATTGGGCCACCTAGGTTAATCTTTAGTTTAAATCATTTAATTCTGCTCATTTAATTAATTAGTTTCCCCTATTTAAATAAATCCATGTTACCTTTTTTAGATCTAGCCATTGCTGTCCTTGTGTTTATTTCATAGTTAAATAAGTAAGGTATGACTGGCTGCTTGGTGAAAGTGGGGAGTGCCGTTTGCTGTTTATGCTTCTCAGGGTGTTAATCTGACATTGTGTACGCAGCTTTATTCAAGAAAACAATCAATATTAGCGTTATTATGATCCATTCATCATTTTATACTCATAGGGGTATATTTACTAAGCAGGGAGATTGCAGTGAAATTCGAATTTGGGGAAGTTGCCCATGGCAACCAATCAGATTTGAGTTCACATTCTCCAGAGTGTAAAATGAAACTGAGAGCTCAAATCTGATTGGTTGCCATGGGCAACTTCCCCAAATNCGAATTTCACTGCAATCTCCCTGCTTAGTAAATATACCCCATACCGTTGTTTAAACCTCCAAAATGCTGAAAAGATAAAAACTATTAGAAATATCTGCAGCAATCAATTTATGCTAAAAACAAAAGTCAAGGGCTTTCTAAAGCTGGCCATNCACTATAAGAAAATTGTTCCAATCAAAAGATTTTTTTACATTTTCCTCTCCTGCAATTCAACATGGTTTTGCCCACTCATGAAAAAGTGGGCAAGAGTGGCCAGCTTTAGAACTAGTTGATTTACAAAGTTAATAGAGATCCGTAAATATTCGAGTATAAGTCGAGTTTTCCAGAACATTTTTTTTTGTGCTGAAAAAACCCCCCTTGGCTTATACTCGGGTCAGTCAACCTGACTGACCTATTCTGTGGTATAGTGCAGGTCTCCAGTGTCTACCTATCGCCTGCCACTGGTGTCTGCAGCTGCGATGTTTCTGTGTGCAGACAGGTCATTATGGTAGCCCTTGCCTCTTCACAATGATTCCGCTGTAACATGATCTTTCAGTACCTGCAAGTNCTGTGTACAGCTGCTAGATTGATGTGGAGGGGCTTGAGTTAGATGAAGCTCCCCCTGCAAGCAGTGCCGATTAGTGTGTGATGCTAAAGTCTGTACACGTTCACTTCAGATCCCCTCCTTCTATCTCCCCCTCCCTTTTCTTATACACTTCCACCCCCCTCCCCTTTCCATAGGAAGTGCAGCATCAAAGTTCAGCAAAGTGTCAAGAAGACAGGTATTCTTTCTCTATCTCTCTGTGCTGTCTATCTCTCTGTGCTGTCTATTTCTATGTGCTGTCTATCTCTATCGCCATGTGCTGTATATCTCTATGTGCTGTCTATCTCTATCTCTATGTGCTGTCTACCTCTATGTGCTGTCTATAGCNATGTGCTGTCTATCGCTATGTGCTATCTATCGCTATGTGCTGTCTATCGCTATGTGCTGTCACTCTCTACGTGCTGTCTCTCTCTATGTGCTATGTCTCTCTCTCTCTCTGTGAATTCTATCTTTGTGCAGTCAGACCATTGCATCAGTAATAGCATCCCTCCAGTTTAGTGAAAGAGGTTAGAGGAGCAGTTAACAGTAGCTGCAGCATTTCCCACCCTCGGCTGATGCTCGAGTCTATAAGTTTGACCAGTTTTTTTTGTGGTAAAATTAGGTGCCTCGGCTTATACTCTGGTCAGCTTATACTCGGGTCGGCTTATACTCGAGTATATATGGTATATAAATAAATGCTTTTGGATTGAAGTCATGTATATAGTTACAATTGTATTTGCAATGGAAATGCATTTAAACATATGTAAACTTACAATATTTATTTTTGTTAAGTTTTAAGATATATGACATTCACCATGAATAGTGTGTCAAAACAAGAAAATATATAATTCCATTGCTATTCTAAATATGTCAGGTTACATTTAATACATAATGTTTATGAGTATATTTAGTTTGCCAATATATTGGTACTAATAAACTCTCAATGATTGACTGTGAATGTTAAATTCAGAATCAACCACCCTTCTTGAATCTGCTGAAAGCAGAAAACATGCAAGTTAAATCCCACTGGAGGTATGTATTTCTACTAAATAACAAGGAATAGCACATAGCTGTGTACTTTTCGTACTAAGCTATTCGTAGAATGAAGCTAATGCCAGCAGGGATATAGTGTTTTGTACTGTTGTGCTTAGCTGTTGCTTAAATATCAGAATATGTCTGGTTGGTAAGAAAACTCATCAGAATTTCCTTAACTCATACTGCTGAGCGTTGGCATATTTCTGTCAAAACCATCCCACTCAGTCATTCTCTTGGATCAGGAAAACGACAGCTATGTTATCAGTACTCACTGTTTCCTGTTTGTATGACACACTTTTACAATAATCCATTATTCATCAGTAAAGTACCAATCCCTGTAAAAATCAGCACCAGGTTCAATGAAAGTCTCAAAAACTTTCATTGAACCGTTCACTGAAAGTGTATATTAGTGTACATTTGTGTGGTAAAATTGACATTTTGTATGCATGTTAAATATATAAATCAATTAATAATAAATTATTTAATTACTAGACCAATATGTATAGGTTAATAGCAAAATGGTCACCATGGACCACCATTTATCTTCAAAGTTACCTCTGCATGTAACACAGTGTCTGCCATATAGAACACAATGCTAAATGCTAAGAGCTGTCAGCATTGCCAGCACTTCCATGCTTGTTTCCTATGTGAAAAGCATAAATTATGCAAACAACAAAAATCTGAATGGTTAGAAATGCTCCTTTATATATGTTTTCCAATTAACATTTAATTGGAGATAAGTGAGAATTGCAATTTCGCCTGGGAAAGGCACATGTTTTGAGAAAAGCGATATAATGAAACTAGTCATCGCCAAGAAGGCAAGAAACGCAACTCGCTGCTTAGTAAATTTCCAAACACCCTATCTCCCCCATGTTACAAATACGCCTATCTCTCCCATGTTTGAAATAGTTAGATGAGTACGAAAACAAAATCATCTTCTGACAGCCATCAAGCCTACTAACGTGAGACGCCAAGGCAAGTGTACACAGCTCAACTGTGAGAATAAGAGAATGGATTCATTCACATGTGTTACCAGAGAAGTAATAAGCGCAATATAGCTTCTATAAAAACAAAATGTTTAATTTTGCAATGCATCTTATATTCTCTCATCTTGCTCATTAACACACCATGCATTGTCATCAATCATGTCATGTCAAGTTTATGTGTTCCACATTTGCTTCAAGTAACATTTTCTGGAACAGCTAATGTTTTTAGCAGCGCAGACAGAGACAATTAAACACACTCTAGTATTGTGTAGAGCTTTACTGACCTGCACTTTATGCCATTTTGAAGTAGAATGCTATAACAAACATTAGTAATTAATCAGCTCAATCTTTTTAAAGGATAAAATATGCCAGGATAGATAAGGGTTGGATAGCCAGGATAGATAAGTGTTATATATGTTATATTTCAGGTTACTAATGAAATAGCCTAAAAAATAAGTTTAAAATTAGATACAAATTAGATTGACTATGTTTATTTGAATATTTAAACATTTCAAAATAGTGCATTTTTACTTGGAATTAAAATTATATAGATTATTTTATCATAAATCGCTTTTTCCTATTAGATAGCAACTCATCTTTTCTGTGCATTCGCCAGTCCCATTGCTTTCATTCCATATGGGCCTGAAACTAGTAACTCTGAAAAGAGATAGCTTGGAAGAAGTGTATAACTGGATTATAGTTATCCCCAACAGGATACAGAGCTGTAAAGCGAGCAGAAAGAATTGGATTTGGGTTTTCGTAGTCAGATTAATTTACTGGGACCAGCTTGCAGCTTCTGCCACAAAAAAAGGTTCTTGTCCTTGTTATTGCTGGTATAGTGCATAAATATATCTATGACTATGTAACAGCTTATCTATACTAATGTAAGCATCAATAAGCCTATAAGGCAACCTCTCAAAATCCTACAGCATAAAAGGATTCTATAATTAAATTATTGCACGCACTGCAATATGTAGACTTTTGGTTTGGAAGCTGCCACTGTGTAATTTTCTAGTCATCTATTCTATCTATTTCTGTGTATAACTACTCTGTCATTATAATTTCTCTTTATAGTAGACCTTCCAAGAACTGGAACTGGTAAACTGCAAAGTACTTGTGGTTTGTGTGTGTGTCTAGTGATTGTGTTAAAAGGATATGACGATCTGTGACATTTGTGATTATGCAGCTAAAAATGATAGTTAAATATCTGTTCTAAAACTTCAGACACATTTACCAAAATACATATGTATGCAAACTTACCAAAAACGATATGAATCCTTAATATGCTCTGTACTAAACTTTTGTATTTGCTACATCACAACGTTTGCTGGGTAATCNGGTATGATTTAATTTGTAGCAATTTAATTTGTAGCAATTGATATATATCATACTGTAAGAGTACTTTAAGTGATATTTTACTTTTAACACAGATGTTTTGAAAATAAAAGTTTAACAATAAAACTATATAAACTATCATTAAGAATATCTTAATTTATTCATCTATTTATTTTAGATCATACTGAAATATTTTCTTACTAAATAAAATTTGCCCATGAATTTTGTTCATAACCATTATAATCAAAGATTGAGAGTAAACAGAGTTATACAGTAAATTGATCNAAAATTTATGTTTTTGTTTAAATGCAGGGAGAACCCTTTATTTTTGCATTTTGATCCAAATACTGACCAGATCTACTGTTACACTGGTTTTAATTTAGACTAGGAAACATAAACGCTCAACTCTAATGCTGTTTGCCTCTATTTAAAAAGCAGCACCATTCACTGTAAACGATGCAGCTGCAGGCTTGCTTCAACTCGCCACGGGTCTGCTAGCATCGTTCACAGTATTTAAAAATTCTTACCTGGAACATGAAGTTCCGCAATGACTTTCAATGCGATCTTCATGTAAAGCTTTGAATTTTCTTGCACATGCGTGTGCATCCATGGCGCATGCGCAGACTATCGCAACCATTGCAATTTTTTCATATTTAATAAACTTTCTCGCCTATATAACAGTTAGTGTGCTGAATCAGTTAATGTGCACATTACCTAGGAGGAGAATACAAAAGAGGCACAAAAGCCGGAAGCAGCGACGCAAACAAGCGAGGAAGATGAAGACTTTTTCCGCACTTTACCTAGGTAATGTGAACATTTACTGCATCAATGCCGTGTTAATGTCCACATTACCTAGGTAAAGTGCAAAAAAGACTTCATTTTGCACATTACCTTACCAAATCAGTTAATGTGCACTGATTCTGCACATTACGGCACAACTGTAACATATATATATATATATATATATATATATATATATGTATATATATACCGTGTTTCCCCGATAATAAGACAGTCTTATTTTTTTTTGGTCCAAAAGAACACCATAGGGCTTATTTTCAGGGTAGGTCTTATTTTAATTAACATTGACAGAGATTTATATAAACAGTGCTGCTTTTATCCCCATCATGCTCCCAGTCCTAGGGAATTCACTAGGGTTTATTTTTGGGGTAGGGCTTATTTTTGGGGTAGGGTTTATTTTGGATGGTTTTCCAAATAGTGGGGTAGGTCTTATTTTCGGGGTAGGTCTTATTATCGGGGTAACACAGTATATATATATATATATATATATATATATATATATATATATATATACAGATAGATAAATATAAATACATTTAAAAAATATATATTATTATTTGATTTTTTATTTTTATTTTATTTATTTTATTTTTACTGGGAGACAGAGGGTGGGGGATGGGAATGATGGGAGATGGAGGGAGGGGGGATGTAATCCACCCCATAAGGAGAGGGAGTGGGAGGTTGTTCAGTGTTTAATGAAAAACTGACATTATCACTTAAAATCGAAATTTATAAATAGAGCCCATGGTTTTGTTCACTGTTTACGCTTGTAAGTTCACTAGTACGTATGGGGAATATAGAATGGCTAGAGGGCTACAGGGGCACAAAGGAAGACTCAATGAATAAAGGGACACACATGATAAATGAGACATACAAAGAAACAAAGGATGACTGAGGATTTCAGAGGTACATTGAATATATACAGAAGAGGAACACAATTTATGGCTGAAAACACACAAGATCTGAAGACATACAGGGGCATAAAAAAGGATGACTGGAAGCATAAAGGTCCAGAAAATAATGGTTTGAAAACATGGCTGGGGCATGACTGAATGTTTACAAAAACAAATAAGGATAGTTAGATGGATGCAGGTGTACTACAAGGGGAGGCTTTAGGTTTTGCAAGGCCCTAGGCCCTGGGACGGGAGGGTCTCCATGGCTGGGGGGGAGGGGGGAGTATGGCCGGCGGCCAGAATTATATGCACCGTCTCTGACACATCCGTGGCACACTTGTGCTACTATAACGTTTCATGGGATGATGCTCACTTTCATAGTGAATGCAAGAATGTTTGTCAGTTGGCTTGGTGAATGTCTATGTGGTTATTGTGGGGCTGATTCAGGCTGGCGGAGACGCGAAGATTCGCCGATCTGNGCATGCGCAGATCGGCTCTGAATAGGACGGAGTCGAATGCAAAGTCCGACTCCGTCCCTCTGCGACTCCGCCACATGCAAATGAGAAAAGGGGCGTGGAACGCCCCTTTTCTCATTTGCATGTGCGCTTTTAGCAGGGCTAAGCCCTGCTAATTACTAGCGCAGCCTGCACCATGGTGCAGGCTTAGCGCAGACCCAAAGAGGCAGGTATTGTCCTATGGACAATTACCTGCCTCATTAACTGTAAAAAAAAGATAAAAAAAAAATAAAAATAATAAAATAAAATATTTAATAAAGTTGTTTAGTGTTTTTTTTTTAGCATTTAAATAATTAATTTTTTTTTTTTTTTACCATTCATGAAAGCCGGCACGTGTACCGGCTTTCATGCTCGCAGCGTACGCTGTGTACGCTGCGAGGACAGACCAGCAGAGGCTCTGGACACAGCGTCCGGAGCCTCTGCGTCTTTTTACTGAGCGCAGGGAAGCGGGGCATAAGGCATGCCCCTCTCCCTGCGCTCTATTCAGAGCTTCGCTTTTGCGGCCGCAAAAAACTCTGAATCAGGTCCCTAGTTCTTTTCCTTATATTCTTAAGTACCGGAAATCTACTTTTTCTTGGCTCTTTGTGAACATTAATTCAATCCCTGCATAATTTCTTTTCACATTCTCACAAAATTCCGCCAATGTTTTTTCATTCCCTCTCAAAATTTTTTGTCCCCATTGCTGTGCCTGCTTTTTGTACATAAAAGTAGCCACTAAACAAGAATTAATTGTTTTTCAAGATGAAACTGATCCCTCCTATTATGAAGTCCTTTTTTCCATTATTGTAATTAGCTTTCTCCAATAACCATATGTGTGTTTATGGGTGTTTTTATTTAGGGGTGTTTGGCAATTGCATCTCTCTTGGGGAGACATTGCTGCTTTATTAATGATATCAGTTCTGTTAATTAGAATGATGGTTATTGCATACAGGTGTATACAGGATCTCTGGACACAGAGATGGGGTACACAGGATGATTCAATAAATATAAGAGCAGAAAAGGCTCAGAAAAGAANGGTTGGAAGCACATACATGCAGAAAAGATGAAAGCAGAGATTAATCATGTGTACATGTCTGTGCTGCATGAGTTATTTAGTACAATTTTCTTTCAAAAATGTATTTAAATGAAATGAAAACATTCTTAATTAAATTAGGTCATTAGGACTCAAAGACCTAGAAAGCCCAGTCAAACAAAAATTGAGTGGAAATGTATAGTTTTTCAATTAAATTAAGTGACAGGATGTGATAGTAAGCAGGTCGGCCCTAGACATAGTCATATTGTCTAGGATAATTTGCCTACATTTTAGCCTAAATTTACTAAGCAGGGAGATTGCAGGTAGATTGAAAAGTGGGGATGTTGCACATAACAACCAACCACATTTTACATTCTCCAGTATGTAAAATGAGAGCTTGAATCCGATTGGTTGCCTAAGGCGGCATCCCCACATTTCAATCTCCCTGCAATCTCCCTGCTTAGTAAATTTAGGCTAAAATGTAGGCAAATCATCCTAGACAATATGACTATGTCTAGGGCCGACCTGCTTACTATCACATCCTGTCACTTGATTTAATTGAAAAACTATACATTTCCACTCAATTTTTGTTTGACTGGGCTATCTAACCATAGAGTGCCCATGTCCCATCTTCAGGCACTGGTGAAAGTACATTTTTTTGAGCATACTTGACATAGTTAGTTGACAGAGTCTTTTTTGAAGCCTTAACCTGTATGCAAAATAAAATTTACTAGCTCCACAAGTTCAAAAGAATTTACTGTACTGTGTATTCAAGACCGTAACCTATCCCAAAACTGCTGCCTGGTCAGAATGCTTTAATAATGTCACTGGCTCCTAGTGGTTAGGCTCTCGTTTATTAGTTGTAGCTGCCTTTAATCAGTCCTCAGGGACAAGTGCATAAATTATATAAGTCTCTGCTGAGTAGAGTACAATGAAGACTAATGCATAAGAGCAATTCTAAATGAGATATATATGCTTATAACTGTAATAAAAATGAGAATACTTGCAAACAGAAAATAATGAAAAATTCAGGCACATATAGACATATAAATCATCCACACTCTTTACAATATGGTATATGTTTTAATGGTGAGTTTTTAGCTTTGAAGCTGATAATCTGCACAAATCCCCCCAGAGTCAATATAAGAGCATTATCACCTCCTCATAACGCAACAGGCGCAGAGCCCAAAGCTTGCACATCAATAGCACACAGCATTGAGTGCCACGCTCTGTATTAGCTTTGATCATGCCTCAGAAAAACAGGCTGATTTCCAATGAACACAAGGCAATACAGACAAGCAGATCAAAGGGGAGAAGGGTGGGAAAATGTGGGGAGTGGATGGGGAGGGGGTTGGCTACAGGAGGGTAAGCAATAAATGTTGCCATTCAATATGAAGCAGTTACAACACTTGAGACCATGACAGGTCTGTTTTAAAGTTAAAGTTTTACATTTTTCTTGGACCTGGAATGGAGCGATACAGAAAACACAGTACAGAAGGGAAGGTTACGGAGATAAACAGAGACTGACAATAGAATATAAATATAAAAAATTGCCTTTGCCAGTGGAGTCAATGAAACAAGATAAAGCAGAGTAAGTCTAAGTGATTTGCTTCCTTAAAAGGTGAGAATCTGCAACTGTGCTCTCCTACATTGCTGCTCACACTCCTATTCATATATTCCTGGCAGTAAGTGGTTAAGCCCATGTATCGTTTCAGACCATCCTGGAGGGAAATCAGCTTTCACAGCATACACATTTTTTTCAGCTTCACACCAATTTTCACGCTGCTCAACGGGAGGAAAGATTGATAAAGGAAACTTGGATACAAACAAGCAAAAGAAAATGAATCAAAAAGCTGACATACAGAAGCATCACTGGAGGGCAGAGCAGGCAAAGGGCCAGTAGAGAGGGCCTAATCAGTTTGCTAACTGTTATTATTAAGATTTATTTGTATGCTGCCTATATCCACAGGAAATGCTTAGTGTTATGGGTCCATTTATGTGCTTTAAAGCTTTCTCATTTTCATCCTATGCCTTCCCTCAAGTTCCAAGTATGACCCTGTGACTATTCTGAATTGATTTTGCTGATTGCTATATTACCACTCATAATGCATGCTGGGAAGCTATTCGCTGTATTTAATATTCTTTTTAGATAAACCAAGCTAGTTTCCCTACAGCTTCAAAGTTTGACCCACACGCAATGTAACACTGTCATCTGCTATTTCTTTTTTTCAAATAAACTTTCTCATTTTCATAACAATGTTACATTTTGAATTAAATATATATAAATATATATAAACTGGGTGCAGTGAGTGAAGCTGGGTTTCATATTTTATTCAGGCTTTCTAAATGGATAGCTTTATTTATTTTTATTTATTTAGGGATTTAGCAGCATTACAGACAGTTTACCAATTCATTAATGGAAATTGTAAAACACAAAATATTTTATTACTACAAAAGAAAATCTTTTGTCAGTCTATACAACTTTATTTCCAAGTTCAGCAATACATTAAACTCATTAACCCCTTCCCGACATATGACGTATATATACGTCATGGTCGGCATGTACTTGCCGACCTATGACGTATATATACGTCATGACTTTAAACTG
>JABWIB010001202.1:25192-30192 GCA_016617825.1 Platyplectrum ornatum
TTATTAACTATTTTGTGTGGTATGACTATCTGTGTTACAAGGAAAAATTGTAACATTTTGAAAATGGCGAAATTATCGCATTTTTCATGACATTTGCGTACAATGTGTACAATGTGTCACGAAAAAACAATCTCAGAATCAGTTGGATACGTTAAAGCATTAAAAAGTTATTACCACATAAAGTGACACATGTCAGATGTGTAAAATAGGGCTGTGTCATGAAGGACCAAATAGGCTGTGTCTTAAAGGGGTTAAAGGCAAATGTCTCAACATTTACGTGAATTCACTGTTAAAATTTAATGGCTCAATATTTAAGGATAGGTGCCACATGAAGCAAAAAAAAATGAAAGTGTATTGGGTTAGCCTAATGTCAACTGGAGAGAGAAGCATGCAAATGCAGATTTTATTAGTACGTTGTTCAAGCGTACAAAACAACAGTTTCATACATTTAAATAATGTACAAGGTTCTGGTTTCGTATTCTAGCAGCATGAGTGAATTTAGTGATATTAGGTGAATTGTGACCACCTTGTTATCTAGGTAAGTGAAACATAGTTTTCAAAATCTTATGTCTCTTATTAACCCATAGAAACAGCAAGATGACCCAGGAGAGACAAATCAAGCAATTTTTCAGACAACACCCTGAAAACTATAGTGATGTGTACTGCATAGGTTGGTTCAGTACTGTATACACTATGTACACTGCGTACTGTGTACACCACTACATATATTTTCAGTAAGTCCACCCAGCTTCTATTGTGCACAGACATTTCTTGCCTTTTCAGAAAACTTACCACATTCCTTATCATGCTTCCTAACCTACCTCTAATCCAAGGTCACTGGGGGCAGTAACAAATTAGATTTCCTTTTTTTTCCTGTCCTAACAGTGACTGTTATCCAAAGGTTGTACAGGTTTCCTGGCACTTTTGCACTGTTGTGTAGCAGCAACAGAAAGCTTGTATATTCAAGTGGAGTATAGTCACAGTCAGCCAGGACTGGCAGATTCTTTTTTCAGCTTCAATCGGGGCAGCATGGATGTCTCAGTGAGAAGCATTGATCTTACAGCGCTATGGTTGTGTGGCATTTGTATGTTCTCCTTGTGTCTGCGTGGGTTTCCTCCGGGTGCTCCAGTACCACCCCCCTCCCCTGGGTGCTCCAATTCCCCTACATCTCAAAAACAGGCTGGTAGGTTAATTGGCAGCTAAATAAATTGTCCCTATTATATGTATTATATATATAATTTCCCCATGTATCAATCTCCAATCACCAATGGACTGTACACCTGTTTGTTTATACGCAGTCCTGTTGTATACTGATTGTTTAAAATGTTAAAGCTGTAAGTACTATGCTTCTGCGCTATGTACAAAATTGTTAATAAATATAGAAACAATCATTAATATTAACATTAGTAACAAATTCATTTGGGAGCAGGAAAAAATAGGTCTGTCTAATATTCCTTTTTGTCAGTGGCAATGGGTACTTTTATGATTCTCAACGTGTGACACAGTGGGTAAAGTGTGTAACAGAGAATGGGACTCTCTCAGGTACAATGAGGCAGGAGGGTAGGAGTAGGTAAGTCTACCGAGATGCGGAGTCCAACTGGAGCTGGTAGCTTAATTCACTGGAGCTCTTGAAGGTGGAACTGCAGGACATCTGGCAAGTCACTGTCCCCAGTAGGACAGTCCTATGCATACAGGTAAGTCACCACTACACTAAACAGGAAGAAACACAAATGCACGTGAGCAAATACAACAGAGACCCAGACAAACAGTCGAAAATATCACAGAAACAGCAGACCAGTGCCAGGAGACAAGAGAGAACAGCAAAGAAGGATACTGGGTAATCAAAAATTTCAAAAGACTAGCAAGAGAGAGAGGGAAAAGAGCAGAGGGAACTGGCAACGAGATTCACAGAAAACTCTATAACCTGAAAGTGCAGGGCGTGCTTGTCGGAGTATTTACAGGGGAGTTGACCAATCAGAGAGAAGAATCCAGGACCAAAAACCCAAGTCTAACCCAGGTTTTTTTTGTGGAAAAGTGGTATAAGGAAGACACAATTGTGTAAATCTCATTTATGAATGAGATGTAAGTTAACTAAACATCATAATGCCTTACTATGACCATATGAATCACACATATTTCAATATATTTCTATTTAGGACTTTCTTACTGCAAAAAATACATTATGGGCCAGATCTAGACTGCCGCAAGACTGTCCTTATGCATATAAACTGGATGCATAAAGCTGTACTATCATTTCCATGTTTATGGCGTAAGACCACTGTGTACAGGAATTTAAATGGAGACCCTACCTTAAACTTATTTAAAATGAGGGTGGTGCTAATATATAAATAGTACGTAGGGGCTGAAACCAACCTTACTGAATCTACTTCTATATTACCAGCCATATTTTCCTATCATGTCTGACTCAGCTGCAATATATTTATATCTGTAGCGAGATGTTCAATGTAAATAATTCTTGCTCTTTTTGTGTCCGATCATATTAGAATGCATTTCAGTCAGCATTTCTGGTCACAAAGACTAGCAGGATATAGCAATCTCTTTATATAATAGCAAGTTATAGATATAACATAATAACATGAGTAATGTGAATACTTATACAAGTGAAAAATATACTTTGTTGACTAGTGATGCCACTTAGTGATATATACTCATTTTGCCACAGACTTCAAATGTTTTTTTTGTTTATTAATTCATTGTGTTGAAGCAGTAAAAATAATCTATTTTCTTTTTTGCTTCTCCATTTTCTTTATTCTTCTAGAAGTTACAGCGCTTACAATACACCCAGGAGAGGTGTTAACGTGTATAACCAATTTTCATGCCCCTCCCAATTCGCAAGCTGCCTGCCCCAGACAGACTCCTCTCTCTTTATGACAGCTTTGCTTTATTCAGATAAAATATAAAGAGTAAACAAGTACTTCTTACAGCATTACTTTGTAGCATGAGCAGTAAATATTCAGTAAGTGTCTGGTATTGAGCAGAGTGGACGCAGCCTTGAAATAAACGTGGATTATATTTATTGCACATACATAACTGCACTATCCTTGGTCTGTATTTAGGTTGTCCAGATAATCATCAAATGCCCAGTGAGAGGTGGAATTCAATTGCCATAATCTATCTTTAGGCCTGTTTCAGTGGAAACATTACCCAGAGTTTACTTTTCTTCTTTTTTATGTTATAATATGTATTCAGTAATATAACTATAGGTTTCCTTTTGGATAAATCATGAATTTAAGACAAAGATGATGACAATGTGAAGGTATGTCTGGGAAAGAAATGAGCAAATATGTTAGAAAATCAAAATAAATCTGGTATTTATTATGTGCACAAAATGCGGACAGGTTTAACTTATTAAACTTACTTACCATTAAACAACATTGTTATGGCGACAACTATCGGATATACATTGTAACACAACAGACATTGCCACATGTACAGTGGTTGCCATTACAATAAACTTAAGCCTAACCATATACACAAAACTAAAACTGGGTGAACACTGCTGATGCTTTCACACAATACACTTTATTTAATAGACATTACCAATGATCTAAACCCAGACAGGATCCAATTCCAGCAATGGTCTAAAGTATACTTGCTGAGTGTATGGCAGATAAAGAGTCATCAACAGTCCAGACACATCAATTTGTTCTGTGAAAAAAAGTGAGAAAAAGTCCTTGGAGCGAAAGACAGATAACACAGTAAGATCAGATAAGCAAAATATTACATTGTATGTCGTCTGATTCTGTCTGTTAATATTTGCTGTTCTGTAACACTTCCTACGGCAGATTCAACTTCTGACTTTCATCTCTGATTTAGAAAAAGGAAGCTCAATCCTTACAGTTTCTATCAATCTATATTCTGAATCCTGGACTGCTGGTAAAGGGAGAACATATTTTTTAAATGATAGACGGAAACTGGAAATATGTGTGCCAAGCATAATATCAACATTATTCAGGAAATTTAATCACTGTACAGCAATTCATAAAGTGTCAGTTTATATTTTGTTTTTCTTTTCTGATACATGAAGATAAAAATTTGCATTTCTCTGGCAAACATTAACATTATCCATAATGGATGATCATTAGTCATCAGATGCAGATATCTAAAAGACATTTTAGCCTTCAAAAAACAAGCTAGCAAGGTCACAGAGCAGAACAAGTATCAAGTTAACACATCAAAAGGGTTTGATGTTTTCTACAATCATGGACCAGTTAACCCGTAACATAATAATCAAATGTTCGACAGTATTGTTAAGGTGTGAATTGGCCAAATGAATTCACAAAATCTGAAAACATTTTTTACTCCATCATCTACAATCCTATAAGTGGAAATTTAGAAGTGACGGCATGGATTTAAGAAGTGACGGTATGGAACCATAGAAAATAATGGTCTAAGTAATTGGAGTTTTTTACATCAGTGGGAGAAGTGCTGGTATGGCATACCCCCGTATACACCCCCACTTCGAGCCCTGACCCTATGTTCAGGTTTATAATTAGAAGATATGTCTATACTCAGAAAGTACGGCATCTAACCCAGTGATTGAAGTGGGCTGGTATACACCGGTATTGTATACCAGAACCTTTTCCTGTGGTAAGCCTAGCTCCCTCCTTGTGGACTGGAGGAGAACAGTTTTTCCAGAGGGGGTGGGTCGTGGATATATCCACACAGTTATTTTACTCTTATCTTTTTTACTTTACTGATTCTTCTTGACTTGTCTGGAACAAACTTGGGGTAAGAACGAGTTAGAGTGCTGCACAATCTGTGGTAAGTGTGCCAATAAGGCTATATATTAGAAATTGTTCTTGGTAGATGGACCTTGTGGTAGTATTTGGGGAGACTGAGATGATTGGTGGGGTGGTGGTGACTTTTCTGTGGATAGTGATTATAGCGCTTCTGTGGAAGGGTATGTATTCGTGATTGTACTTTATTAAGTTCTAATACAGTAATGTAATGTTACATAGATATTGACTTGTTTGCCT
>JABWIB010001202.1:32692-35853 GCA_016617825.1 Platyplectrum ornatum
ATAAACACTCCACTAGATTTATCAAGGCACTTAAACCTAGTTAAAAAGCTATGTTCTATCACACCTCTAATGATAATGGACCAGATCCATGTCCCTGTCTGCAACCTCACTTCCAATGACTTCCGAGTGGGGAAGTTGGGTGATATCTGTGGCTGCACACATGCCCAAAATTAAATCTTGAGGATTCCCTAGTCAGTATGCTAGGGAATACATCCGCTGGGCCATCTAAATTACGCTAGGTGGATGGGGTATATTTAAACGGTACAGTAGGGGCAGTGACTGGGGGAATTTGTGCGTATCAGAGCACTGCTATACCTTTGCTATCCCTGAAAGAATGAGGCTCAAAAGGTTAATGTGGTTGAGCCTTAACCATTGTGATGTTCCAAATTTAAAGTAAGAGTCACATGCAAATCAACAAAACAATTGCATAAAAAACATGACTTGGCCAAATCAGGGCTTAGTAAATCATAAGCAATGAAATGTGTTAAATGCGCTACAATACCAGTCAAAAACAAAGAATGATAATCAGAGTGATAAAAAGTTTGTCACAGTCCACATCCACCTTCAGGTGGGGGAAATGTCTTATTAAATACACTGGGCTTTTAGGATAGCCGCTGCTCCCCTTTACAAATGCCGGCACCGCTTCCACTCCGATGCCCAAGAGATCTGGAATGAGTAAATCATACTCCATATGCTCATCTTACTTATAGAGACACTGAAGAGAGTAAGAAAAAAGTGGGGAATAATGTTCACCAATACCCAAGACCATGATAACTGCTATGCCTAGGTATTAGCTGAGAACAACGGTCTGATTCTCTACTGTGCCAAATGATTTCGTTTTTTTCCTATGTAGCAAACCTTTGTAGGAGCGAGGCAGTAATGACTCTGAAACTTAACTCCTTGGCTATTTTTTACCAATCACAATCTAGCTGACATTATCTAGTATGTAATAGGAAAGTGAGAGCTAAAATCTAATTGGTTTCTATGGACCATCTCCACTTTTCCATACACACAATTTAGTAAATATAGACCATTGACATTCTGTGTCTTGTTACTGGTCACCACAGTTATCTCTTAAATGTTTTAATCTTCAACATGTATATTCTCTACTTGCCGTTACTTTACATTGAGTTGTTCTTCCAGACCTTTTAGGTGTCAGCCTCTGAGTTTCAATATTACCAGACCATATCAACAGATCATAATATCGACCATATAATCTGAAGGTTGAAGAGACAGAATTAAATGGATCAGGATAGATTAGTTCGTGCCAGACATGGGACACACCTGAATTGCTGAAAAATTCCAAAAAAAAAAGAACTGCCATAGCAATTTACTGACTGAATATATATAATATGTAAATATAATATGTAAGAACATTAATAATATGTAAGAATATTATTAATAATAATAATAATAATAGTTTTTAGTTGAACTTGTATTAAGGGGGAACGGGTTCATAAACACAACACAAGTAACCAATGAATACTAATTGTTTCATTACCTTTTTCAAGTCACATGAATAGAATAAATAAGCGTATTCAAACTTAAAAAATTAAAAAAATTATTAGTAACTATTGGCCAAAAATGTATTATCATCATTTAATAAACCTTTCCTAATATAACTATCTAAATACAGGTGTTTCACTATGTGCCATATATTGCATTTGTGTTCAATCAGTTTGCATGCAAAATTTCACTGGCAAGAAGTCTCTGTCCCCAGAAGGCTCACACATAACGTGTCCTGGGTGAAGGTCATCTGCAAAAGAGCATCTAGCTGATATGTCCTGAAGCAGTGACAGCTCCATCATTACAGTCTGTAACCTCCTGTGTCCTTCTTATAAGCTATATAGATAGTTTAAAAGAACAGCTTTAGTTAGGTGATCATCATGGTTTGTCTGTATTTGTTTAATATTTGCAAATGTTTCATTATGATTCGGATAGACAAACATGTATATATGCTTTTACAAGATTGAAATTTATCAGGTGTATGAACTTTAAATTACAGTACTCTTTATATGTTGAACAGGATTATTTTATCACGTCAGTACACCTTTGCATTTAGGTCACACCATAACCCTTCCAACTTTTGCCACTTATGTAGTAGCACTATGTGCATCTGAACGCCCATTACAGATTTAAAGGAGATTGCGCTGAAATTTTAATTCTGGGAACCAAATAAAATAAATAAATAAATGAAATAAAATATATCCACAGAGAAACCCTGATATTTTGTCTTAATACAATATGTCTCTGCCTCCTTGTTTGTATAAAGGACACGGACACCAATATTACCTCAAAATCTAAAACACTAAATGAGTACAAATTGCAGTGTTCAATGTTGTTTGTTTGTTTTTTTTTTACTGCTAAACAGTGTTTCTGACAAATTTTTCCTGGTCATCCCTTCCTATACACAAGAATGCCATACCTTACAAAGCTGGTTATAAACAGGGAGAAACTGAATATCACAATAGTGAGTTATCTCTCTTGGCCAGACATGTGATTTAGTTTTACAGCTTATTAGGCGCCACTTTATCCAGTCTCCTTAGCTCTTTAGACACAGACAGCCTATTTGTTAGATTGACATCCAGGGCCGCCATCAGAGGGGGGACAGCCGGGCCTACTGTCCCGGGCCCGGCCATCCCTCCACCTCCCAGCAGTGGCCCGGCGCCCTGCACTGGGCGCCGGCCACTGCCGGCAGCCTGCAGTAAATCACATAGACGCCATTATTGGCATCTATGTGCCTTTAAAAAGGCCCGGCAGCCTCCCGCAGTGACGTCGTGTGGGGGGGCCCAGCCGCCCGGCACTTCGTGTGTCCCGGGCCCGGCCAATCGTGACGGCGGCCCTGTTGACATCTACCCCAGGATCCATCTCCCCATTTTAACAAAAGGAAGTCTTTTAAATTGTAAGAGGTCCTTCCTCCAGGTACTCAGGTTTCCTCCCACACCCCAAAAAACATACCTACCGTATTTGCCGGCGTATAAGACGACTGGGCGTATAAGACGACCCCCCAACTTTTACGCTCAAAATATAGAGTTTGTTCCCTTTTGTAATTTAAGAGCATAGGAAAAGATATGGAGAGACACAGCAGTGTTACTACCAGGACTGAGGGTGTATTACTATGGAGAGACAGTGTGTGATAATACCAGGACTGACTGAGTAGT
>JABWIB010001202.1:49486-78244 GCA_016617825.1 Platyplectrum ornatum
ATAATACCGAGACATGCCCACTCCACCTCATTATAATACTTGAGACACGCCCAATCTCTGCACTTACTCTCTACAGAGAAAGTAAACCGAGAGAGAGATGCAAAAGGCAGAGTAGAGAGTAAAAGGCAGCCGGAGAACAGCAAAAGAGAACCTAAAGTGCCAGTAAACTGCCAGTAAACCGCCAGTAAAGCTGTCTCTATCTCAAGAGATAGAGAAGCAGGATCTGGCCCAATGGCAGCACTCATGGACAAAGTTGATTTTGAATCTGAGTTTTAATTTCTCCCATGTCATCCCATGTCATCATTTAAATACATGACCTTTAGAATTCAAGGGGGGTTTACATCTATTGATGTCTGCCCTTTTGCATACTTTGAAGTATTTAGTAGCTTTCTTCAAAGGTGAATAGTAGCTGAAATCGGTATGGTCATGGTGGCTCACTACTTGGACCATTTCCTAGTAGACTTTTTGCTCATGGCAAAACAGAGGGACTGAACACAAGGTTATCTTATCTGGGGAATCAAGAATGACAGCATGGACGGTCTTTGTTGCTTACCATCTGACAAAGTTGGTAAGGACCCCCCTGATCCATGAAGATTTCTTTACACACTTTACAATCTCTCATTGGGTCACATTTATGTAGAGTGATTCCCTTGGGTCAGATATTTTGCAGCAGGTTGGTTTTTTACCACTTGGTCTGGGGTCCCTGGGGCTGAATTGTGTATCCAATTTCTTATGGGGCGAGTACCAGGAAGATATTTCTTGTTCATATGTGTGTTCAATGCTAGCGCCAGATATAGGCTAAATCTAAAGGCCACTTCTCCCTTAATTGCCTTCAACACCATCAATCACGCTCTTCTATTTGAAACCCCCTCATTGCTTGGGCCTCTTATCTGTCCCCACACCTTCCCGGTTTCACTTGCACGTCTCTCAAGTACCATAGCGCTCTCCCCATGTTAATCTGTACATTACATTCCCCTCAGTACTCCCCCACATCTTTCTTCAGTACTCCCCCACATCTCCCCTTATCTCCACTCCTCTTCTCTCCAACCCCTTGCACATCTATTCCTTTCCTTGTGCCACTTAAGATCCAAGCCTGCATCGAAGGCTGCCCTACTCTCTTTTCTCGTGCCAGACAAATAAAGATAAATATCAGGGATTGGCTTTTGACATCAGCCATTCCTTCGCTGTGTTTACTAACACTTGTGCCTAGCAACACTCTTCTTTTCCTCCCAGCTACCACACAGAAATCCAGACCCAATTAAACCCAATTAATTCTGCTGAATTCCAGTATACAACAACAACTTTAAATTTAATTTTGTTACTTTTCACTAGTACATATCAGGGTTGTTATAACTGACTAACTGGCAAGTCCCACTAAAAGGAAGAGTTAATAAAAAAATTAGTATAAAAGAAATAATCTTAATAGTTACTAGCAGCAGTACAGATTTGGCCACCACATTTGTGTAACTACTTGCTGTAAAGCTGTCTGATTTTGATCAGTAAACTTTCTTNAAACATTCATGTCACAATACAATACACAGAAAACATCATATTGAATGCCAAAAACATACAGAACATCATGCTAACTGACATACATTAAAATTCAATACAGAGAATAACAGACAATTCACAGAGCTTCCCACTGATCTCCATACAATATATTATAGAAAGTATTATTAAGAAAAAAGTTTGGTACCGTTTTAGCCAGTTTAAAAAAATTATACCTTCTAATGGGTAACAGAAATAAAGGCAATGTTGTTAAAATGTCAGCTTTTTGAGTACAAAGATAAGGAAGAAAATAACCGCGTACCTCTGGTAGTGACCTATAATCCTCAACAAGAGGTATTAAGACAAACTGCAAGAAAACTACACCACATCCTACACAAGGATGAATGCCTGAAGGTATTATGGAGGTATTTGCTGTACTTGTTCTAATAAGGGGTAATGGCAGAAACTGAATGGTATCTTCAGAAAATGTTCCTCAACCAGTATAAAAATGTGGTCCGGCATTTTTTATTTACATCTATTAACCCATGGAAGGGAGTTTATCATTCTGCTCCAATTATTCCAGTTCCAATTATTAGAAATATTAAAGCAATCTCCCCTAGACCTCCCTTTTCATTTCCGCTAAAAGCTACGGGTAGGAAAAAGGGTGGTATATATAGGGAGACTGCTGGTATAAACATAAAAATTTAATAAAATTTAAAACAAGTAAAAATAAAAGCCTACTTAAAACACCATTGGAACTTGTTCATATAAAAAGGAACAAGAACATGCACCACTGCGAAGTGATCACCTTGCAGACCATCATGTGACCCCCTGGAGAGGTTAATAAATCCTGAGATCAAAGGCTCCCAGCAAAGAGAAGCAACCCAGCCTAAACGTTCGTCACAGGGTTTATTTTTAGTAATTACAATCCCATAGGTCTACATCTGATGTGTAACTACAAGTCCCTATATGTTCTACCAGATTTTGCCCGTGGGCAAAAATAGGTGATTATAACATGCCACTTAGTATTCTCCAGGATAACAAGTTTTTTAAAAGCAAATAACAGCAAACCATGGGGAATGAATGGTTGTAGGAATCACAATACAAATCTAATAAGAATTCAGCAGTCATACTGCTGTAGTATATCTGCTTAATTCTCAATGTGCTGTCACTTTTTATACAGGTGATTCATGTATTTGCCGTACAATTGAACACTTGTGTTCAGTGCAAGATTAAAATGGTGCCTGTAACATGCCAGTCAGCAAAGAAAGAAATGAGGCATCAATCTCTCTGTCGGACCCCCAAAGCTGAGTATGAGGCTCCCCCGGGAGCACTGGGCTGTTTTATTTCTCACTGTGGCTGAGACATGACTGAATGAAATTTGCAGCCTGCGGGTTCTTAAAAGAAGTTAGACAGTATAAGATGCAGAGAACACATTTAACCCTTTTTTGGTCTTGGAAAAGCTTACTTTATACATTAATCCAAGACTGTTAAATAATGCCTCAGAATACTCTGGTCTCATATCTTTAGTAACTGGTATTGATGTCTTTTGACATCTCTAAACTAAAATAACCAGGACAAAGGGCTAAATTGGGAACAGAGTTCAGGGGCTTAGAACCAGCACTGAAATTTATTTTTATCCATTTTTGAACACACAGCACTGAAATTTATTTTTATCCATTTTTGAACACACAGGGTTGTTTTCTGCTCGCTCAGATGGGAAAACATCTGGTTTGGACTATGCATGACCATTCACTACATGTTTCTGTTACTGAACTATAACTGCTAGATCTAGTTTTCCATATAAACCTTTCCAAAGGTGAGACGGGACAGGCAGGAAGCTTAATGGGATACATATAAGTAGAAGAGAAGAGGAAAGGTAAATGTACAGTAAGGTCTGAGTTTAGCATGTACATGCATTCCTGACTGCAACATCACTATTTTAAATGAGGATGTTGCAGAAAATATAAGGTAGAGGGCAGCACTCTTTAATCCATGTGTTAGGAGTTACAACCCACTATTTCAGCTTGGAGAACTAATTTGGTGCTAGTAATGGACCATAGCCTATTTAAGCAGGTTTCGGTGTCTGTATCTTCTATGTATTCAGCTGCATTCACAACCATATTAGATAAATCTAGAGAATATATTATTTTAAAATAATCTATACAAACTCTTTTTATGTACACTAAGGGATATATTTTCTAAGGCTCGAATTTGTGAATGCGATTTTTTCCTTCGATTTCGTCATTGAATTTTCATTTTAAGCATTTACAAAGGCGCAATTTCTTTGAAATTTGATTTTTAATCACATTCGACATTTCAAATTTCAGCCGCGAAAGTCAAATCGAAATGTCGAAAAAATGATATCAACTGTCTTCACATGTAGATTTACTAAACTGGGATTTCCGTGTTCGACGGTCGATTTGTCCAAAAAGGACCCGATTTGAGCCCTTTCAGTAACCATACCCTGATTGCAAATTGATTGCACTATATAAATTGATCATATTCTCTAACCCAATACATGTGTGAATGAAAACATGGCTGAGGGAGGCATGTTTCATCTTGTCCTGACCTGTGCAGTGGCAAAGAGGTCAGGGCAAGGGGACCAACATGAGGAGGATTCCCACCAGGAGGTTGAACATCACCAGCCCCAGGTCCAACCCCTACGCCGTAATCCACAGGCAATCCGGAAATTTATGGTGCGTTTGGACCTGGACTCCCTGTCAGATCAGGAGGTTGTGCGTTATTTCCGCCTTAACTGATTTACCCTCCTGAGCTTATATGAGCAGGTGAGAGTGTATTTAGAGCCTGCTCTCATGCAGTTCCTGGGCAGCTGAAATTAATGAGTGCCATTCATTTCCTGGCAACTGGCTCTTTCCAGTCAGTGTCAGGCATAGTTCATGGCATCTCTCAGCCAACATTTTCCAGACACTTATCTCAGGTGTTAAGTGCTTTGGCAAAAATAATGCGCAGACATGTCTGTTTCCCTAGTCAGGATGGCGTGAGGTGAAGCAGGCTTTCCATCAGTCCTGGGAACCATAGATTGCACTCACGTAGCACTGAGACCGCCCAGGGAGAGTGCCTATTATTATATGAATAGGCACTACTACCACTCCNTGAATGTGCAGGTGGTCTGTGATGCTAATAAAAATAAGTAAAAGCCAGCGCTGCTCCTCCTCCGGAGGAATGAAATGATGCACTGAAAAAACAACAAGCTATCACAAACACAGTCTATAGTGTGTGGCAAATAGTCCCCCTAAAGGTGATGTTCTCATCAAAAGGTGATGTTCTCACAATAACAATAAAAGCCCATACCAAGCAGTTGGAGAAATAGGGGTGTAGCAAAATCAACCGAAAAGCTCAAAGACCCGGGTGGAGCGATGGAAAATATCGGGAGAAGAAGCAGACACCGCAGCAAGGTGAGGGCACAGGCTACAATGGTCGACGCGTTTCGGGCTCCGCCCTTCCTCAGGTCTGTGATGCTAGACTACGCATTACAAGTGTATATGCCAACTTCCCTGGCTCATGCCACGACTCCAATATTCAGAGAAGGTCCGCCCTTTTCATCAAATTCGAACAACATCCGATGGCAGTGAATGTTATATAGATTGTTTACAACCATAATGAAATGTGAGTGTAATTGTGCATTTTATGTTTTTTAACCAGGTGACTCAGGAAATGGGTGTCGGTCCTGGCTAATGACACCACTGTTGCACCCAGAGACTCCCGCACACCACCAATACAATGAGTCACACATAGCCACTAGACATGTGATAGAACGTAACTTTGGCATGTTAAAATCTCACTTTAAGTGCCTTGATAAGTCTGGTGGGCAACTTCTTTATTCACCTAGGAAGGTGGCTCAGATTGTGTGGGCTTGTTGTCTGCTTCACAATCTCGCTCTGAGTGAGCCATGGGACGAGATTGTTGAAGCAGACAATGAGGATGCAGAAGTCTTGCCAGCAACTTCTCGGGAGCAGAGTCGGTCAGGGAATCAGACACGGCAAAACTTGACAATTGACTAATTGACAATCACTTTTCTTGTAAGTATTACCTTTGTTTCAGAATACTGTTTTTTCCTGTGCATGTTCTTCAATGTTTAATGATCATCAACAGGTGTGACGATAACATGTAACCAGTGTTAAGGCATAACAAAATAATTCAGTCTAACATCATATATTATGGCTCAAAATCACTTGAACAGGCATGTTTTAATAAGTTTGCCTTTATAGGCAACAAAACAGCAATATCAAATAATAATAAATTAACACACTTGTCATGTGCACATTGTGGTGATCATGTGCCCACTATAAATGAGGTGTACATCCAAACATTAAATGCCAACACAAATGTAAAGGAACATTCAAAACATCTAATTATTTCCGTCTCCTAAGGAATTCCCTAGTGCATCCCTCCTTACCCCTGGTCACTCTTCCACCCCTGGTTCTTGGTCCACGGCGTGGGCCTCTGGGGGACTGTGAGGGTATGGACACCGGTGTTTGGGTGGGTGTTATGGTAGGGGTTGCTGCAGAGGTAGAATCTGATGTAGAAGAGGTAGAGGCAAATGTCTGTTCAAATTGGCTGACCATGACATTGCGTACCAAACTTAGCTCCGCCCTAACCTCCCCTAGACTGCTATGGATACTATCGCCTATGCGCTGGATGAGGGCCAGCGCGATATTTTCCTGGGCTGCATACATGCGATTCCCCAGTATAGAAAATTGGGTACATTGGTGTCGCATGAGGGTATGTATACGGCGATTCTGGTGTCGCTGATCCCATTGCATTTGGTGCAATAACCGCTCCATTCGTGTCAGCACCTCATCATTGGAGCGGGTTTGAGTTGCAGCTTCCAACAACTCAAACCTCATGGTCACCCTAGCAGCCTCAGTCTAGGTTGAAGTGACTGACATTTGCATGTGTTTTTTTTTTGTTTTAATTTGTAATACATACATTTTTTTATTATTTTTTTTGCACCTATACATTTTGGACAATTGCAGACTTTTTAATAAAAACAAAAAACAATATTCTACAAAACAATATACTACATGCTATTGAAATACAAGAATGGATGGATATAGCATATATTTTTTTGTAAAAATACATTTTACACACATTTGATAAACAATTTTACAACAAAAATTAAAAAACCACAACCATTGTATTCACAACATTGCAAAGGTTTTTACATAACTCTGTTGTCAATGTTTAATATACTGTATTCTAATGATGTTTTTCACTTACCAGGAATCTCCCCATCGTCAACCAGGGAGAGATCGTTTTTGACCTTTAGCCTTAGAGGTTGCCTGTCGGAATGACTCCTTCCGGGGTGCTGGTTGTTGGACAGGAGTCTCTATGGATGTGTTTAAATTTAAGTTATTATTTGTTTATGTTTTTGTTTGACACATATATGTTTCTAGATTTTCATGAAATGTTAATTAAATTATACAATTAAGTATTTAATTACCTTCACCTTCTGGCAGATCAGTGTCAAAGTCACCAATCCCCTCAATAAGCTCCTCTGGCAACACCGACCACACTCGCTCCTCATAATCGTGGAAGGTGATTCCGGACACCTCCCCACCACCAGTCTCCCTCTGGTGTTTCTTGATTTTTGTCACCTTGTTTTTGATCTGCCGCTTGATGTCCAAAAACCCTTTGTGACAGATGGTATCAGATCTTTTGTAAGACCGAATGGCATTTACTGCCACCACCACCTCACGCCACAGCTGCCGCTTTTGTTCATGGCTTGTCAGCATGCACCTAGTGCCATACAGCTGATCATGGCGCTCAATGATGGCCTCCACCAGGGCCACATTTTCCGCGTGACTAAAGCGGATGTTGTGCCCACCAGCAGTCTTGCCAACAGCCTTTGCAGGGGCTTGGGTCTGCTGGCCCTGCACCTCCTCCTCACTGTCTGACATTCTTAATGTAATGGAAACATAAAAACAAAAAACAAAAAAAAATTACCAACACCATAATAACTTTGCTTTCACATTGTCAGCTGCCAATATGAAGGTTATATTTATTTTAAGCTGATATTGCAGGGAGTATTCAATTGATTAATGAAACCCATATGAACCAAACTCATTGTAAACATTGTACACTTTACAATAACACATAGGAGCTTCATAAAAACACTAAGAAGGTTTGGCATGTGAAAATTAAGCAGATTTATGCTACAGTGCTATGTAAGTACTTAATACATATAACACATGACATTTCATTACAATTACGTAAGATCAGTACTAATGCTATTTCAACAATGTATGCTAATAAACATTGATTTACATGATGCCATTACATATTTTAGCATCACACTTAAACAGTGTGAAAAGGAGTAGTGTTTAGAACATAGCCTCTAACAACTGTAACATATATTTACCTCAAACAAAGATAAGCACCAGCTGAAGAAATGAAACAGCAGTTTACTCTTCTCATACACCATACACTCTCTGGGAAATGCCCGTCGAGTTTAGTTTATATAGTCACTCAAACATTAATATCTTTGTTTCCTATTGGATACTTAGCTATTTCATAATTCAGTAACATGGATTTTAATTTGCCAATATTGAAGTCATATAGAATTCGACGTTCGATTTTTTAAAATACCTTCGAATTCTGGCAACATCGACTGGATTTCAATTTAAATTTGCTGAAGGAATTCAGAGCAAATCGAGCTCGAATTGCAACCGCACTCAGAATTCGACCTATTGTGAATAAGCAACATCGCGAGGGCACTTCGAATTAAAATCGAAGCGATTTTTGCAAAATCGGCGTAAAGTGGTCCGAATTTAAATCCCCCTGAAATTCGTGCCTTAGTAAATATACCCCTAAGTGTAGCACTCCTTTGTTATCAAACATATGTGGGGACAGTTGTGTGATTGGAGCACGAGAACAGCTTGTGATATGGGTCAATCTCTGTTTTTTGTGTGTCATGACTAGAGCAAAGAGGTGAGAGAAATGAGCTGAAGGATATGGGGAGTTGTGGGGGAAACGAAGATGAGTGAAGAGACGCAGGGAGAGACTTGGAGATTATTGAGAGTTGTGGAACGAACTAGGAGTGGAAATGCTGAGAGGTATAAGGAGAGGTAGTTGAGGAGCACATAGGAAATTAAAAAAAGGCATAATGAAAGTGGTGGTATTGTATGGTGGTTGTGGCACAGAGGGCTGGGGGATGGCTTTGAAGGCAAACCTGTATTACATAAGGGGAGAAGAAAAGAAGAAAATGAGAGGAAATTTTGGTGAAAAACTAGAGTGCATTGTTCTGCCTTTTCTTTATTTTATGATGCGTACAGTAGCATTTTATGACAATTTCTAGCCCAATTCAATAAAAGAAAATTACCAAATGTTACTGTGTTTATGCTTTTAAATGAGTGACAGTGATTATCTCTCAGTATTACAGCCACACTCTGCCATTAGCCCAACTTCAACAGACCTCCCAAATATCGAATTATAATTATTGGTGCTCAGCTAATTGTTAGCAGCATATTAAGGTGGTAAGATCAATATAAAAATATAGAGACACTCGCCATTGGTACTAATTAGCATACCTTTTCTAAAATTGGATTACAAATTAAGTGATAAGTGGTATAATTTTAGTCAATTAATAGTCTCTATTCTCATTCAGTTAGCTAAATTTAATCTCATTGTAGTTCCCATACTTTACTGCTCCATTTCCTTAAGAAAATAAAGAATGTGTCCTTACACCGTATGTCACACATACTTACCATCTTCCTGGTACCTCATAAACAATATTCTTCAAATTGTCTCTCATTCTGCAAATTGTTGTACCTAATTTATATTATTCCTCTAATTCATACACTGAATTCGGAAGGATTCACTGCGGGCCAATGGGCGAGCCCATGACATATGACACCACCCATGACATATCGGTAGTGGCTAGGCGGACTAGAAAGAAAATTGCATGGTGAGGCAATAAGGGCGACTATAAAGGTAGTTTCGGCGGGAGTCAAAAAGTTAGTATGGTGCGAAAAGTTAGAAGAAGAGGAGGAGAAGGAAAAGACAGAAAGTGGGAAAGAAATTGGCTGAGATGACTTGGAGTCTGTCAACTTAGAAGATGCCGACCGAAGGAGAAGAGACCACATTGTAAACAAGGAAGGAGCCAGCAAGGGAGACAGTGAGGTATTGTGCCAGGAGCAGCGAGCAGGGTTGCCACAGACCCAGGGCCCTGCAAAACAGCTATGGTTCCTTGGTGTTTGCCATCTGGTGGAATTTGCCATGGGCCACAACCCCCAGGACCAGAAGGGTGCCTGTATTCAACACAGAGGCATGTAGGAGACAGGTGGTGGGTGTCTGCTTGGGTAAGTAAGCAGGCGCTGCTTTTCCAATGTCAGCCATACCCACCCAGGGCCCTGGTGTCAATATATATACAGGTCACAATCTGCAGATGTAGATCCTTGGTGCTGTCCTTGCAGAAGACCAGAGAGCATCTACTCATATCCCACACTGGGATATTATTTCAGTGGGTGCACAACTCAAGCCAACACCAGCATTCCAGGATGGACCTGATTCCTTAAAACCACATATAATCCCAGGTCCAATTTGGCTGATCCAATTCTGATGTCTTGAGAAAAAATGTTGGTCATCATTAAACCACCAATAACATCCAGTTGGTGGCTTGTTCCCCGGTAAGTGTGTGAGACAGGTAAGAGGACACTAGCACCTGAGTAGGTCACTGTCTCATCACTACAAGGTGCAGGAGACACTTCCAACGTTTTTGGTGATTGTTCTTATATTAGAGGTTTTGAAATAGTTGAATTGTTTGGTTAAGGGGAATACTTTCCCACAGTTAAGCACATTGCATATTATTGGGTACTTGTTAGATAGGTAGTGTAGGCTGTACGTTATGTACCTCCATACAGACCGGTGAGACGTTGGATTTTGGACAAGGTGCAATTAGGAAAGAACAATCTACTGTCTGTGTGGGAAATCTTCCCTTATGCCCTTTCACCTGGTGGTGTGTTTTAGGAGCAGGTAAGGTGAAGTATGTTGTACAAAGGAAAGGTGAGGTCCTAAGTCCATAGGAAGGACATCTATCCAAGGAGGTACAAGTAGGAGTTGTACTGAGGCAAGTCAATTTCGCAATAAGAAAGTGAAAGCTAAAATTTTCCTATCCCGCAAATCTAGACCCTAGTCTTTGCACAACCACAAAATGATGATTTGTCGAACACAACTAGGACTTGGTTGTTTTTTATTATGAATATTTAATAAATAGTCCAATGACATTAGTTACATAATAAAACAACAACTACTTGTATTAAAAACCCAAAACTAAAATATGCAGCAACTTTTTATTCTCCTATAATCATTAACATCATTGTCTATTGACTAACCATGTATATGAGCCAAACTCAAAATTGTACTGTATGCCACTTCAAAAATATATCAATCTATTTAATACACAATGCACATAATAATATAAGTAAATTTAAATTAACATGAAAACATATTAGCAGCAGGTTATTTATGGATTGATTCTGTTTACACTAAGTTATGCATTTCAGAGGTAGAGCCTCTTTCTCTAGGATTCTAAACAGGAATGAAGAGCCTGGAGGGAGAATTTAGAAATTAACTGAGAGACTAATTACTTAAACATTTTCAATTGGCAGTGTTTATAGAAACACCAATAACAATCATCAAGTTCACAGAAACATGATATCAGTTAATGAACAGCAACAAATAATAAAATATGTATGAAGAAATTAAATACAGTGTAATATTATTTAAAGAAGAACGACATTTTATATATAACTGATAAAACACATACAAATACCACACAATGGGCCCAATTTAATTGTAAGGGTAGAAGTGTTTTTTGGTCACGGCTTTATGGTCATAAAAAAAGGAATTTTTTATAATCAGCGAGAGACATAGGGGAATAAGGAGCCACTGTTTGGGAGAAAGGGGAAACTCCAGTCCCTTAATTTTATGGTATAAAGCTTGCATTTTAACATCATCGCTTTTATTTCTGTTTGCCATTAGAAGGTGTCATATTTGCAAGATTGCTATTTTTGTTTTCCTCACTGAAGAACAACAAAACTCTTTTGTTCAACTGGCCAACATGGTACCAAACGTTTTTCTTTTTAATGTTATCCGTAATATCATGAACCACTTGCCAAAAGTCCACTACCATACCAAATGTCTCCAAACACCACTAGGAAGTCAAAGGGAGAATAGGAGAAATGTTGTGGTAAATGAATTTTCTAACCAGTTAAACTGCTGCTATGAATTAGTTTATTGATAACCATTGAATTCATAACAATCATTCTCTGCCAGAATGTATTAATGAAGTAGTTACACATTCATTCATTTATAAATAGCTGTACAGCTTTGTTTTTTGGCTATTTATAGACATTAAGGGGGAAATTTACTAAAGGTCGAGTTAAAAATCGCCAGCCATCACCAGCCCCAGCTTATGCTTCTCAGGAACGTATGTACCATGTGTGGTTGGACCTGGCCTCCCTGTCTGATCAGGAAGTTGTTAAAATGTTATGGTCTAACCGCAGCAGCCTCCTGAGTGTTTATGAACAGGTGAGAGGGTATTTGGAGCCTGAAACCGCCTGGTGTCATGCAGTGTCTGGGCTGCATAAATTATTGTGTACCATTCACTTTCTGGCAACTGGCTTCTTTCAGTCAGTGTCTGGAAAGGTGTTTGCATTTCACAACCAATGTTTTCCAAACACTATCTAAAGTGTTAAGTGCTCTGTGTAAAATCATGTGCAAAATTTATTTCCTGCCGGGACACAGAGTAGCAAACGCTAAAACTGGCATTCTATGAGCTCTCAGGTTTTCCATCTGTACTGGGAGCCATAGATTGCACTGATATTGTGCTGAGGCCACCTAGAGGGAGGTCTTTTGTCTATTGCCTAGACATCATTATCACTTCCTCAATGTACATGTGGTCTGTAATGCTAAGCAGAGGATTAGGAGTGTTTATGCTAGCTTTCCCGGCTCTTGTCATGATGCCTATATTCTGGACCGGTCAGCCCTCAGTCATCATTTTGAAGCTGGTGAAAAGCTAGAGGGCTGGCTTTTAGGTATGTATCCTTTCAAGTATTACGTCCACATATAATCTTAGCTATGTAATCATAATGGCTGTATTGTGTTTCTCGGCAGGTGACTCAGGATATGGGTGTCACTCCTGGATAAGGACACCCCTGCTGCATCCTGATACTCCTGCACAAAACCGATATAATCAGGCACACAGGTCTACTCGATTTGTGACAGAACATGCAGTACCTTTGGGCTGTTAAAATCTCGTTTCCATTGTCTTGACAAGTCAGTAAGGTGGCAGATATTGTGTAGGCGTGTGGATATTAGGTTGTACTGCACATGTGTGAGAATTAAAACTCGCCGATATGAGAAATGAAACTCGGCAGTGTGAGAAATGAAACTCGCAAAAAATACAAAACTCGCATGTGAGAAATTCTCGACTTCTAAACGTAACCTATAGTGAATACTTGAACTGACTCTAAAAAACAGCAAAAAAACAAAGCGAATCACAGCGAGAAATGCACACACCAAAACTTGACATTTAGTAAATTTCCCCCTGTTTAATACCATTCTTCTGTCAAAGGTGAGAATGAAAATGTGTGCATGGACATGGCATTCGGGGCATGTTTTTTTTTAAATGAATACCTTAATAATACACTTGCCATTGATTTTATAGGGGGATTTTGGCTGTGCAAATTATGTTTTAGTCTGTGGGGTTTTTTTTTAAATTGAATTGCACTAGGTGCAGAAGCACTTAATTTGCTAATTAGGAAACAACACGCTTTTCAATACTTTCCACACAGTTGAATTGAGACCAATACATGTTTTATCATGGTTTGAAAAACCCCTGGTGCCAGTTCTTCACAGCAAACAGAAATTTTGTTGTGATACCTTGTACTAAAGAAAGCAAAACTACCAACAGCACGATGCCAATAGTTGTCAGTGTGGTGTTGATGGTAGCTTCTCTGATGAAACAGTCACCATTATAAAGCAGCTGTTCCCAGAAGTTTTAGCATTTTCCCCTCCTTACTGAAACTGATGGGAACAACAGCTCAATTTTAGCATCCATTTAAGATGTGGACGATAACCAGGGCTGCGGGTTACAGCTGACAGTATAGTTTTCTCCCATGCTTTCCTCTACTCCCCTTCCCCCCACAATAAATAGGAAGTAAGACAGCACAGGTATGTAAATATATGAGTTTATAAAGTTAGGTTGGAAGCTAAACACATTTGAGGGGGGAACACTGAAAGACATGAGGGGGGATATTGGAAGCTGGAAACACATGCCAAAATACACAAAGGCTGGAGACATAAGAGACAATATTGTAAAGCTGGAAACACTTATGAAAGAAATATTAGATGGCTTGTGTGAATTCAGACATCCAATTTTGCCTCCATAGGTGTCTTAAGATTTACATTATTGCTCCTTATATAAATTTACAATTTGTTTTGCCATGATAACAAATAGGGTAATTGCAAGTAACCAATTTAAAATGCTAAGAGAAAAAAATGCTGAAAGTGAAGGAAATGTAAGAGTTAATATTATATGGATTCTAATATATATCAAGTAACTGTGTATGTCACACTGGATGTAACACTGTGCAGTAATGAAGTAGAAATGTAGGAAAGGAGAACATACTTCCTTTGCACGGGATGTGAGACCTCAGAGACATGGGTCTGCTCTATTGTCTAATCTTGTATGATTTCCCTGTCTGTGTCTCCACTCTCAAATGACCAAAGAACACATCTGAAATGAAGCTGCACACATTGATGGAAAAGGAGGCACTGGCTGTAGATTTGCTGTAGGGGTACATATTAATATAGTATTCTACTACAAATGTTAAGTTCATTTTCAAGCATTGAGCTGGAGATGTTTGTTGAATGGGATTCTGTGTACATCTCTAAAGACATCTCCACTTTTGCCTCTGGCTTAGAAAAATAATCTGTATCTACAGAGAGTGGTGGGATTTTACTTACTTACTAGAATGCGCATTTATGAATCATAGACTGTAAATCAGCATAAAATGAAACTACTTTTGGGCAAGATGTAAATGTCACTATGTTGAAGTAAAATGAACACGCAGTTTATACTTAGTGGACTTGATCCACATTTAATAAGAATAGACCTATTGTACAGTTCTGCTCATGTCTGGTACCTACGAAAGCCTTTTATACAGTATAATCACGATCAGGGACTGGAACAAGTTCTTTGTGCTAACAGAAAGGTGTGGTCATGTGGGAGTGATCTCCCCTGTCACTCCCCTCTTTTGCACGGAAAAGGCAGGGGAATAGCAGCGCAGATTAGTGATCCTCTGGCAGAATTATGTTCTGGATGTCAGGGGATCCTCAAGTGCACATCTGGCGAACACATTTTACCCGACTTCCACATGAGTGCATGTGGAAGTCAGGGACTGGACGTTAGTCTGGATCCAGTTCCAAGTCACTATGTCTATTGGTATTTATATTTGACAGTTTATTCAACCGAGTATAAATTCCTCAGAAACAGATGCGACTTATATGTATTGGACATAAAGTCTTTCCCTGGTGTGACTTAATCCTCTTATTGTTCTCTCAGTGCTCTGGCCCAGTTCATCATGCGTTTCTGTGTGGCTGATAAATAATGAAGAGACAGTGGTGGGTTAAGTGTATGCAGCCAGAGGGTGATGTTTAATTAGGTACGAAATGAAAGTGTTCTCTTCACTCTGTGTTCTTGAGTGATTGAGAGGTGAACGCTTGCGTGAGCGACAAGGAGATAAATCTTAAGAGAAGGAACGAAATAGCCGTCTATGTGGGATGTCACCAAAGGGCTTGTCGGTGTTAATAATGAAGTTGTACTAACCTCTTCAAATTTATTTTGCAAAATGAGATGTTTTAAGTAAATGGCCTATTATGCATAACCTTTAAGAAACCATGCACTGGTTAAGATTTACCAGTAGCTGCCAAAATATTAAATACTAAGCACAGATTTATGGTTTACAAATCATGTTGGTTTTGTTCTGCCTTTTTATTTGCATTTTGGGATTAGTTTCTCAGATGCTTACCTCAAGTACAACTGATAGAGTTTTGTTTTTCTCATTTTAGCTTAAAATGTCAAATACATGTTTCTAGAAATGGTTTCTAGAAATTCAGCCCAAAGCCGTTTCATCAAACTCTCTTAACTTTGCTGCTTCAGGGTAAGTCAGTCAGGGAATCCCAAGCTATTAGTGATAAACTCTCTAACACGCGACTAAAGATAGCCAAAGGCTTATTAGAAAGGAAGAACTGGGCATATGATCACAATTTAGCATTTTCTTATCACACATAAGGCTGCTTACCCCTATAAAAATAAAATTGATTCATGATAATTAATAAATTTACTAACGAACAATAGCATGATTTATCACCTGTTTCACTATAAGCCATGTTTATCCTCGATAATTATTTATAGATACATAGTTTCAGCAGTGCACCTGATTGAGAATGTGCTTGTGAACTTTCTTGGGAGGTCTTTTAATTATAAATGAAATTGTTATGAATTAATCACTGCTTATTACTGAACTGGAAACATTTTAAAATGAAATAGTGTCAGGTCAGGTAAACAATATTTGATGGTGGTTGTCACAGTGAAGATGCACTGAATACTATCCTGTACTTAAATAATTGCAATTAGGGCTCTTTTTAAAAAGTTTTTTTTTATGAACGATGCTGTGCCAGGCCTGATTTGGCTCACTGTGAGCCTGGAAGCATTGTTCACAAAATTAAAAACATCCTTCTGCCGATGTACCACACAAGACAATGCAAGTCCTCGGCTCCAGCTTCGGTCCTGGTGCTTTCCCAATAAATCTGTGATGGCACTTAAAAAGTTTTCATAGAAAGTGCCATCATAGGGGCTGATCCTGAGTCGCGCATTGCGCCTGAATGTGGGCACAATGCGTGCATTTTTTGTGTTTTTTTGCTCTGAATCACACACTAATCAGGCGCACATTAGCCTCTCCAGAGCTATGCGCCTCAGAATTTGGAACTGCAATTTATGGACGTGCCAGCATATTATAATGAGATTTCGGGGCGTGCCTGTTGTTGCGTCTCGCGCTGCGCATTGGGATTATTAGCCATCTGCGTTTTTTTCTTGCGGCTGTCTGGGGATGATGCAACTGGTCTATCTGGTCTATTTCCTATACTTGCCAGATCGTTTGCAATAGTTGTAGGAAGTGTTCCCTGGCCTGTAAACTTGTGGTTTGTGCAGTGCTTGCATCTTTGATGTGTAACAGCTTTTATATTGGACAATGTGGACTTTTGTGCACTTTTTATTGACATTCAAAACACTGAAATAATTTACATTATCAATGTTACCAGCTACCGAGTTCTGTGGGACTGTATAATATTATCTAAATTATTTTTGATAATGCTAGGGAAATGACAACAGTCCTACAACATCTTCATTTTATGGGATAAAGTTATTTATGGTATTGAACAAAAAATAAAAAATTAAAAGTCTAATATGTAATGTCAGTGCTGTAAAGGAAACGCTTCAACTCACTTAAACCAAACAGGTCATTTATTATATTTGACCAAATAAGCAAATATATTACATTCATTTTACATTGTTCCCTTAGTTTTGCCACAAAAGGATTTCCCAAAAAAAACAAAAAAAACAAGGAGCTAAACTGCACTGGCCGTGAATGCTTACGTATTGCGCTTTTTTGCGCGCTATTTACAGTTGCGTTTTTTTGCCAAAAAAACGCAGCTTTGGATTATACGCAATGCGCACGTGCCGCAACTTAGGATCAGTTCCATAGACTTACTGCACATGCACCAGAGACACCAGAGTAGGTAAGTTTGTTTTTTTTATTATTTTTAATATTTTTTCACTTTTTTCACTTTTTTATGGCCAGAGGTGTTCTTATTCATATGGACAAGGAGCACCACTGATATTTTTTAAAAACATTTCTTTTTAAATTTTATGGGGAGACGCTGGGAGCAGTATAGAGGGAGGTGAAGGGGATATCGCTCTCTCCTCACCATCCTGAGGGGTTTTTAATATCAAACGCTTCATTTTGAAGCGATAAGGGCAGAAAACTGCCCTTAACACTTCAAATTGAAGCATTAAGGGCTTTATAAATAGAACCCATATTCACTTGAACCTAAAGCCCAGATAAGGGTCAGTTTTTAGCAGTGTGAATGTGTGACACAATATGACTGGTATGTGGTATGTGACCTGAGGAAAACAGTGGACCTTATATCTGGGCAAAACCATAAAATTACAGATATTGTCAGGTACACAATCCAACCCTTAAATCTGCTCTGCTAGGAATCCTATAATCACTCAGGCAAACAGTTATAAAAGGGAGCACAGTATATTTATTTTGATATTGAGCAACGCTACAACTCTAAATGCACACAGTAACTAATATAATTCTACATAAGCATACAGTAAATACAATACTTCTATGATAAACACACAGTTATTACTAGTCTTCTATATTCTCATGCATATACTTGTTACTGTGATTTGGCCATTTAAATAACAGCCAGACAAGTTACCACATATATCTGTCTTACTTCTTATATGCTTAAGTAACTTGTCACCTGAATATCTTGAACCAATTCTTTCTCCCTGAGGACACTGGGTCACTGCTATGCCAACCAGTTTGTTCTGGGCTCTGAGTTGTCCAATCTGCCTTCCTGCTTTGACTGAGTCCCCCAAATCTGAAATCTGAACGAGTGCCCCTGATTTCACTTCCGGTCTCACTAACACAGGAAACCCCAGCAGCCAATGAAGCCAATAGCCCCCCTGAACCACCAATGAATGGGCAGCTGTTGTAAGTATATGTAGGCCGCACATGGCGATCAGTAGATCGCCATGTGCGGCAGCCCTGACCCACCAATGATCTGGGCTCATCTTAGTTTAGTTAGTTAGGATATTACCTGGTATATCAGGGGATGTTAGTTCACTGTACCTCTATGAATATAGTTTATTATTATTTATTTGGCTCATCAAGTTTCAGTGCTGGGCCGTACAGCCACTAGTCTCTGTATGCCTTCTAACATTTAGAAATATTCTTTTTGTGTTCCATTACAGCTGCCACTATTAGAGAATTATTACCCACTCTTATTATTATTTCCACTCAAGCAGCTCATTTGCTACTTGACTTTCTAGTCATGTGGCAACATTATTCATTTGTTATATTTCACCACATATATATATATATATATATATATATATATATATATATATATATATATGTATATGTGTACTATATGTTTATAAATAAATAAAAAATTATTATATAGGCACGGTAACAGTGTCTTTTATTATTCAATCAGTGTGACTAACAGAGATAGCGATACACACATATATATATATATATATATATATATATATATATATTACAATGGGGCTATAATATTTTTTCTTTTTCCCATCCCAAAGCATGGGGCTATAATACTTTTTCTCATACTAAAATTACCATCAGTTCTGCTACTTATGCTGTGTGACTGGAGTATAAAGAGCACTGAACACTTTTATTCATACTTACCCCCATGTATGAATCCCCACTCTCCTATAGGAGCAGATCCAGAGTTGCGTTGGTGCTCTAGCGCACGCGCTGCGTGCGTGCGCATTGCGCATAATCCAGAGCTGCGTTTTTTAGGCTAAAAAACGCAACTCTGAATAGCGCGCTAAAAATGTGCATTGCGTGCCCGGGAGCCGCTTAGGGTCTAGCGTGTATTTTAAACTGTCTTGCGTCTACGTTTACCGTCTTGCATGTAGTTTTTTTTTTATGGGGATTTCTGACAACACCGAGGAAAGAAGGTTAAATAAATGTAATGAAATTGTTTATTCATAATAAATGACCTGTGTGGTTAAAACGGAGTGTAAGCGTTTCCTTTACAGCACTGACATCACATTTTATACTTTATATTCGTCATGTATTTTTCAATTTAATGCATAATTTTAATCCATAAAATGATTATGTTGTAGGAGTGTTCACATTTACCTATCATTAGCTAATAAAATTTACGACATATTATACAGTCTCACAGAACTGAAGTAGCTGGGAAAATTGATAAAGTAAATTAATTGCATGTTTTGACTGTAAATAAAAAGTGCAGAAAAATCCAGTGTCCAGTATAAAAGCTGTCACACGAGTTGACAGATACAAGATGCAAGTACTGTACAAAACAAAAGTTTACAGTCCAGGGAACACTTCATACAACTATTGCAAACGATCTGAAAAGTCTAGGAAATAGACCAGTTAGACCACTTGCGGCACCCCCAGGCAGACGCAAGTAAAAAGCCGCTGATCGCTAATTAGCGCTAAGCGCAGCATAAGACGCAACAGCAACCACGCCCCTAAATCTCATTATAATATGCTGGCACGCCCCTAAATCGCACATCAAAAATCTGAAGTGCACAGCTCTGGAGTCGCTAATGTGCGTCTGGTTAGCGTGCGATTCAGAGTTCTGTGCGCATGCGCAGTGCGAAAAAACGCAGAAAAATCTGTGCATTGCGCCAGCAATCAGGCGCAAATCGCAACTCTGGATCAGCCCCATAGTGTGTAAGATTGTGAGCAAGGGTGTCTTTCCCGCCCATCCTAGTGGTGGCCTGGTGGTCCTACAGAAATACCTGTCAATAAATAAATAACAAATAAATATTTTTTTTTTGTTGTTAAAATCATTATTAACAATATTTTTTGTTCATTTTTGTTGTCAATTTGGCATTTACATGAACCATAATCACTATTTCCATCATAACAAAAATATTGCGCTGCCCTTTTTTGTGTTTAACAAGAATTAAAGCAAAGTGAGGGTAACATTTTTAAATTTCCCTTTTTTAGCAAATTTTCCATGTTGATCCATTTTATTCTGGACCGATGTTAACCAGGACAGATGTTACCCATGGGACAAAACTTAAAATGCAATGCCTTGATTCTACAGACTTTAGAAATATCCCATTTATGGTTGTAAAACACTATTTGGGTTTACCGCAGGGGTCAGAAGTGAAAGAGCGGCATTTGATTTTTTTTTAGCGCAGATTCAGCTGGAATGGTTTTAGTGCGCCTTGTTGCATTTGCAGAGCCCCTGGTAGTATCACTAGAGTAAAATCCCCCAAGAAGTAATACTATATTATAAATTACACCCCTTAAGGAAATCATATACGGGTTTAGTAAGTAGTTTGACCCCACTGATGTTTTGTAGCGTGAACATTTTTCTTGTCAGGGCTGGCAGGGATTAACCCCTTAATGACACAACCTATTTGGTCCCTAATGATCAAGCCCTATTTTTCAAATATGACATTTGTCGCTTTATGTGGTAATAACTTTTTAATGCTTTTACTTACTTATTATTACTTAAATGATTTTGAGATTGTCTTTTCGTGACACATTGTACTTTAAGTTAGTGGTAAATTTTGGTTGATACAGTCTGTATTTTTTCGTGAAAAATGCGCAAATCTCATGAAAAATGCAAAAATGTCGCCATTTTTAAAATGTTACAATTTCTGCTTGTAACACAGATAGTCATACCACACAAAATAGTCTTCTTTTTGTTGCCATCAATTTTTAAATCTCCTTTTACTTTTTTAGGCAGTAGGGGGCTCATAAACTTAGTAGCAATTTTTCACAATTTTAAGAAAATGTGAAAGTTTCAAAAATTTAGGAGCCAGTTCACGTTAGATGTCACTTTGAGAGGCCTGCGTGATAGACACCCCCATAAATGACCCCATTTAGAAAACAGCACATCCAAAATAGCACTCTGTAAGTTTGTTAACCCTTTAGGTGTTTAACAAGAATTCACCAAAAGTTGGCATAGTACTCACAGCATTTACTATGTGGGCTATCGTGAATGAAACTAATGTGAATATCAATTTTTAATGCTGGAAATATTCACATTAGTTTCATTCACAAAAGCTGAACATAGTAACTGCCGTCATTACTATGCCAGCTTTTGTAAGTAGAGTAAAAAAAATCTAATTTTTTTTAAAAACCCACATGGACACGATAGATTTTTTTTATTATTATTTTTATTATTTTTTCTATTATTATTTTTATTATTTTTTTNTTNTTTTNTTTTTTACATTTTTTTACANAGATCCTGCTCTTATTCATTCACAAACAGGCTACTAATAGCCTGTTTGTGTAAAATAAGCACCGGATCTGTGCTTACTATAAGAAGACTGACAGATCTTACTGATCTGCCAGTCTTCTGTCCCTCTAAAGCCGCGAAGGCTAGTCATAATTGACTAGCCAATTGCGGCTTTTCCCGGGGGGGGGGGGCAATATTGTTGGGGGGCCATCACTCTCCTGTCCCCCCACGATGCCGCGGGGAGACAGTTAAACGAGCGCCGTACATGCACGGCGCTCGTCACGAAGGACCTTCCCGCTGCGCCGTATATATACGGCGCAGGGCGGGAAGGGGTTGAACACCTAAAGGGTTAACAAACTTCCAGAGTGCTGTTTTGGACAGTTTGAGGTGTGCCGTTTTCTAAATGGGTCATTTATGGGAGTGTCTATCACGCAGGCCCCTCAAAGTGGCATCTAACGTGAACTGGCCCCTAAATTTTTAAGTATAATATGTCTCAAGAAAAAACTGAGAAAAAATCTCAGAATCAGTTGGATAAGTAAAAGCATTAAAAAGTTATTACCACATAAAGTGACACATGTCATTAAGGGGTTAAATCATTTCGTAAGGAAATGTATCTGAAATGATCCTGGATTTAATGTTAGGCTTACAGATCCAGAGCTGCCATTGTATGAGGTTTTTACATTTCAGTCTGAATCATGCCCATGACTAATATTGGGATGACATTATTAGAAAAATAAATGTAGAATGCATCATGGAATACAAATTGGTTACTGTATGTCTTGTATACTCTACACATTCAGATTTAGTTCAAGCATGCCTTTTGGATTAATCAAAGATGAATCATTCCGTCAGGAAGCGCCTAACCGCTCAGTTAACTTTGCGCTGCAGCTCGTCGAGCAGGGTTTGAGCGAATGCCCAAAGGAGTGGGTGCCGAAGTCTGACGAGTCCAATCCGATCGCAGCGATGGCCCGCTGGAAGATCGCCCGAAACTGGAACCTGGAAAGCGGAGAGCAATCCGCGTGAGCCAGCCAGACCGGGCACCCGGTGTCAAATGAGGCACGAGACCTGAAGACGAGCTCCCCCAGGCGAAAAGCGCCCGTGAAAGCCATAGAAAAGGCGGTGGAGATGAGGAGCATCCCGGACAACCCGTGGGAGAGCCCGGATCAAGGACAAGAGGACGTCAGGGGAAATGGGCCGACGGCAGTCAGGGGGGGTGGGGCGAGCCCGGGCCCAGCCCTTAAGGGCTTTAGAGACAAGAAAACCTTTGGTGAAGTCAGGGAGGTCAGCTAGTTTTAAAAAAAAGGAAATACCTGCAAGTCCAGTGGCCATGGACGCCCGAGACCGGCCGGCAGAATACTCCTGCCAGACATACTCCTGCAACAACTCACACGCACCAACACCACCCCGATGAGAGTCACCCGCAAAACTCACCCAGGACGACCAGGCACGTTCGTAATGGCGAAGTGTACCAGTGGCAAGCGCATACTTGGCAAGCTCACTAAACCCGACCCGACAACCTGCCAAAGATGAGAGGGACAGGGTTTACCAAGCTCAGCCGTGCCAGAGGCCAATTCTCTAAACCAATCCCAGTGGAAGCGGGAAAGAGCGTCAGCCAGGTCAAGCCGCACCGCCGGAGGGGATGAGGCGCAAAGGTTATTCACCGCCTGGACCACTCCGAGGTTGTCACACAGGAATACCACGTCCCGATCACAGAGGAGGGATGCCCAGAGTTCCACAGCCACCACTATGAGAAAAAGCTCTAACAGCAGCAGATTGGATGTGACCCCAGATGCTACCCACTCCGACGGCCATGGGGCAGCGCACCATCTGCCATCGAAGAAGGCACCGAAACTGGAAGCCCCAGCCGCGTCGGTGCGCAGCTTGAGCTCCAAGCTGGACACCGGCGCCGCGAGCCACACACGCACACCATTAAACTCAGTCAAAAACCAGTCCCACACCAGCAAGTCCTCACGCATGTCACGAGAAACGCGCACGCGGAAATGGGGCTTAACAACCCCCACCGTCGCCAGCTGCAAACGCCTGCTAAAGATCTTACCTAGGGGAATCACGCGGCAGGCAAAGTTAAGCTACCCCAAAAGAGATAGGAGATCCCTCAACGACACCTTGTTCGCTGCCAGTGTGGAGGCCACTTTGTCCATCGGCAGACGGCAGAGAGCTGCCATCGTGTTGATTTCGATGCCCAGGTAGGAGTGACACGTGCTCGGGCCCTCCGTCTTGTCAGGTGCCACGNGCACCCCCAGGGAGTGGAAAAGGGAAGTCTCCCCCTAGGGGGAGACGGTGACCGGGAAGAGTAAAGGAGAGGGGAGTGTCCCCTAAACGCCAATGGGGGAAAAAACCTGCTATCGCACGGGGATAAAGAACGCCTAGCGCGATGCCTGCAGTCAACGCCAGGACCCCCAAACCCGTCAGACCCACGGCCAGGCGGGGTACCAAGAGCCCGACCAGCCGCAGGCGAAAAGGTGGACCAACCGGTCGCGTGGGGACATACACCGGGGTCTCCCACGGGCTGGCAAGGAGGGAACACCCCTCACTGCCCAACACCACCGAGGCAGCAGGGGAACACTGATGTCAAATGCAGCCGCAGCAAGGCCGAAGACAGTCCGGTGGCCCCGAACACGCACAGTAGCTGGCGGGCTCCGCGCCGGGGCAAGGGGCAGTGCGCCAGAACCATGGGGGACACCATTACCGCCCACCACGGACCCAGCACCACATGGGGGGGTCCCGTGGACAGGCACCAGCGCACACACCCCGCGCCGAAGCAGGGGGCGGCGCACGAGGGGAGGCATCCAGATAGGGGGCCGGTGGACAGGACGCCCGCACTGGCCGGCCCGCAGGCATGCCCACATGCTTCATGTGAGCAAGGACAAGGGACAAAGGGGCAGAGGGAGCTGAGAGAGGAGATGAGAGGAGAGGAGGAGGGGGGGGAGGAGGAGGGGTAGGAAAGGGGGAACGGCTGCAAGGAAGAGAGAGAGAAGAAGGGAATACAGCCAGGCAGACACACCACAAGATATGCCCACTGACATGGAAGTAAAGGGGGTAGAAGGAAAAAAGCAAGATATGAATTAAGTGAATGCACAAAAACAGTACAACCTGTACAGAATCCTGAAGATAAAAAAGAGGGGGAAAATCAGCTTGCCGGGTTCTTATAAAGACTCCCCTCAAATACCACCCCTCAAAGCTGATTGGCCTTCCCCCTGCTACCAGTCTAAACAAGACACCCTGGTTGTGCTGGACTCTGGCTGACCCCCCCAGCCAAGGGTTTAATATTCCTTGCGTTTATTTAACCCTCGGTTATCCTGTCACTGGGTTCTGTAAGTAGCTGCTGCAGCACACTTTTGTTGTTGCTGTTGTAATCCATACAATTCATGATCCTTATCTCACCTGAGGCTATGTGACTTATGTGTGACAAAGGGTTTATCAAAAAACAGCCATCTGGTCTGTCCTACAATGACTAATCCCCTTGTTTACCTCACACACTACTCATTACCTGTCTCTGCCATCACCAGCATTTATTTGGACATCATCTTTTAAACTAATCTAACACAATGGTGTTGTATCAGAATTTATACAATGAAAACAATCTCTGTAAGAATTTGTAAGAACACTGAGACATGAATTTACATAAAGATATTAAAAATTCTTATAATAAAAAAGGTTACAAGATGCCACACATACAATGCAAACAGCTTCTTATACATTAAAATGAATAATTCTATATCGTCACATCAGGACATTTAACCCTGAATTTTGCCCCTTTCCTTCCCATCTCATTTTCTTTTCTCCAAAAGGTCATTTAAGACCTGTGTATTCAGAATGGTGATCTTAATATCTGCATCCATGGAATTTAGGAAGATCTGGGATAAACAAACACTTCGTGATGACAGGTTAGGATGGGCGTGAAGGCGCATGTGTTTTTGGTTGATGTATGGTAATCATTACATCAACGTTGTAATTAGGGCTGTGCAAATGCCCAAAGAGCAAGGAAGTTGGTCTTCATAGCTGCAGACAGTGAGCTCCACAGAGGAATATACACTTCTTTCCCCAGGTGCCTGTTTATTAGCCAGAGAGTAGCTGATGTCCTTTACCATACCTCCCAACTTACCGGGGTCTGGGAGCAAGACACATAAGCACCGCCCCCGGTCACGCCCAATTCCGCCTCGACCACACCCGACTCTGCCCTGCCCCGGGGTAAGTTAACAATGAAAAACAAATATTGTCCCCTTAGCCAGACAAACTGGGAGGAGACATCTACCAACTCAGGTATGCTGAAGTCCAGAAGAACATCTTGCTGGGAGTCAACTGCTGTCCGAGGCAACTTCCAAAGGTATGTAATTAAAAACTAATTTTACAGTCTGAACAAACCAAATTTTTTTGTTTAACATATGTTTGTGATTAGTGTATCATTAAAGTCCACAGATTGCAAAGGTCTAATTGTCCAAAGAGTGTGTTCATATCCCCCTTTCCTTCTGTATCTTGTTTCTGGATTTAAATTATCCTAAAAAAAGAAACAGACAAATAAATCATGGGAAGATATGTATAATGCAAAATACAAACAAGCATACAACAAAATATGAATTGTGGTTGGATCAGACGTTATATGCTTTCAGTTATAATTGACCCTGTTAGCAAAGGAATTATCATTTTCCAACCACACCCTTGTCGTTTTTCACATATATATGGTTTATATGATAAACCAAAGTACATTTCCAAAAAATTACAAATATACAGTAGATTCCATTATGGAATAACCTGCTAGCATAACTGCTAAAGTGTGCGATGGCTACTACCTGACTATGCACATCCCTGCCTGCGCACCCCCACCCATAGCGAGGAAAGGCCTTCTTGCTGTTCTGGTCACTCACACTGTGAAGTTATGGTTTATTGGCTTAGTGGCCTGAATCTAGGGGAGCCCCCTATCACTGTTTCTGAGCATCCTGTTTCTCCCCCTGCATCTGATGTTGTCTCGGTTTCAGGTGTGTTGGCCGGTTTTTCATCTCATCGTCAAGTTTGGGTGCAGGATGCTGAGGCAAGGGATGTTGAGCTTGAATCCTACTGACACTACTGAACGAAACCTTGCCCATGCTTCTGTTCCGAAGATTCGCTTGCCCAATCATGCCAGACTGGTGGGATGACTCCGGTGATGAGCACCACTTGGGTTTTCACAACACATCATCTTTCTCTTCCTTTTGACTGATTTCTCTTTCTTGATCTAGGATGCCGTGAGTAATGCTCGTAGGTTAAGGAAGGCTATTGATAGAAAGGCCAATTGAAAGGCGCATAAGCATTTGGCTAGGACTGCAGAAATGGCAGCTCTATCATTTAAGGAGTCTATTGCCTGCAACTGCATTGGGGGCTTAGGCCACATGCTCGCTCTAAAATCAAAGCGGGTCAATATGTTCATAGCTTTTGTAATCACTGCAGACAGTAAGGGAAGCATTAGCGAGGGATAGTTACCTTTCTTACTTTGACCCCCATCAATGGTTAAGCTGGGTACACATCAGCACTATGGTGCTGTTTCCTGACGATCAGCTGATCCCATGATCAACTGAAAGACCACTAATAACGATATGCAGGCGTCAGTGTTTTTAAAATTCCACAATGCTTTGCTGCTGCAATAGGCTGCAATAACACTTGTCAGCCAAATGGCTCTCTATTTCAATGGGAATTGTTGCTCTGAAGATTTTGTGCACAGTACACACTGTAGTTTATTGCAGGCATCGTGACATCATTGATCAAAAATGTTAGGCGCTCCCAACAATCTTTTCAAACAACCACAGACTGTCTGAAACGATCCTGCAGCATGTTTTGTGAGTACACACTTAACAGACATCTGATGAAAGGGTCATTTATCTGTTGATTGGAAAGACCATCTTTATAATGTGTACCCAGCTTTAGTCAATAAAAGTCAATAAAATAGTTATACCCAAGCTGCATGAGCAGCAGGAGAGTGAAATGCAGATGTAGATTCTAAACGGCACGGGCTTGGGAGGCACTGGGAAACGCATCTCGACTGTTGACCTTGGGGCACACGTCCCAACACATAAGGTCATGGTACCCCGGCAGCGGATTCAGAGGGGCGTAGGAGCCTGGCAGTGGATTCAAAGGGGCAAAGGAGCCCGGTTTTTGCTACTGGGGTATGCACCCCGACTGTAACTACTGGGGCATCTGAGGTCTGCACCTCAATTGTGGCCCCTGATGCACGTGCCCTGGCATTGGAAGCGAATGTGTCTAAGAACCCATTAAGGGAGGCAGAAGGGCACATAAGCCCATCTTTGGCAACCCCTCCTGGGGCTGAGACATTGGGGTCCCCTTCAGAGGGCAAAGCACTGGATACTATGATTCAGCAGAATAACAGCCAGGTTCATGAAAATATTTTCTGGTTGTTATTCAAATTGGATACTGCACTGGTTCAAGAACCCTCTGCAAGCTTTAGGATCCCAGTCATATTTAGCTGTAGAAGGGAAACACAATTTTGAAGGGAGTACTGGAGCTGGAAGAGCTGCATTTCGAGAGTTCTAAGAGGTTTGGAGTTTATCCATACCTGCAGCTAATTCATGCAAAAATGTCATAATTTGCTCATGGTTTACTTCTTGTCTCTGTAAGCAATCAGCCAAGGCTTGGACAGAACGTGTCCCAGGGTGTTCCTCCACTAGATCTATCAGGCCAGTACAAACTGTCATGTATACAGAGTTCTTTGAATCATTTTGGGGGGTCCTTACGCTGAAAGGTTAGAGCATGTGTCTTAATGCTGGGCTTGTGCATGAGCAGCAGGAGAGTGAAATGCAGATGCAGATTCTAAATAGGGTTTGCAGAAACAAAATAGTCCATATACAACAGGTTTCTGAGAATGCAAGGTGCAACAAAGGGCATAGACAGCAGGGGGGGAATTCACTAACTGACAATTTCTGCAGAGATATCATATCATATTCGTCAGTGATCTGAAATCGTCAGTGAATGGTGATGTATAGTATTCAGTAAGTGACGTTTTCTATTGACGATATGTAATGTCTGACGAATGCTGACNATATCNATTGACGAAAAAACTGGTATTCGGCAGGCGATATTGCACTAAACGGACGTATACACTGACGATTTTCATTAAAATCGTCATGTCGAATTCACATAAAGAAATTACCATGGCGAATTAGAAGCCTTGTTACTGGTAATTATTGT
>JABWIB010001203.1:8426-22449 GCA_016617825.1 Platyplectrum ornatum
CATACAGATTAATATATAACAGTGCATAAAGGATTGCAATAACAAGTCTAAAAGAACAAACTGGAGCAATAGGGATCCTAACTATGATGAGAACATGTCAATGAGGTTGCTGGTTCAGAATAATCAATCATGTGACAAAATGTATATGTGACATAGATTTGTCATCCCTGGGACAAACTGACCAGAAGTAGAGGTATAATGAAAAAATGCATGTTACAGGTTTGTTCTATTCTATATATTCTCTCATTTCATTTCCTGTGTTTCTGGTGTTTTTATCTTTTTCTTTTTCATTTTATCACATCTTTTCATTTTATCTCTTTTTTTCTTTTACTTCTCCGCTTTTAATATTTTTCTTTTTCCTATCTCTCCTTTATTTTTTCTCATTCCCAGTTTTTTAGGATTTGATACATCAGCAGCATTAGTTATGTGATGGTATGTCTTATGGTCTTTTTTTTAAGACTCACATATCATTTACCATTACTATTCTTCCACTTTCCACTTCACGTATATTCTGTGTTTGTTGCAATGCTTTGTAATCGCTATAAGTTTTTACTTCTATTTTGCTGCTGTAAAAATACAGAGCTAAAATTCACAGCTATATCTTGACATGGGGCTNAGNTAGCACCATANGCTATGGCAACTAGAAATTGGGACCTGGAGACCAGACTGATGTTGGGGAAAAATCTGCCAATTTATCCATTGGAAGAATGGTAAGGTCACCCCTCAGTCTCCTTCTCTCTCTCGCCCCCTGAATTTATTGGGGCAGATTGCAATGCTGACTGCCCTTGTCATTACGGCTGGTGAGGGTTTCTGGTGTGCTAGGGACCTCCCTGTGGATAAACTGCTTTGTTTTCTCTTGTAGCCATTNTGTTTCTAAAAATGTTTCATCCCTATCTTAACATATGGCACATCCATAGAAAATCCATCTTTGTATTGCAGTATTTTTTGTTGGGTAGTGCCAGATACCCCCTATGGATTGAGATTAAGCACACGTCATATAGACATATACACCACACATATATAAGCGTCTACCTCATGACATCATTGTTCATTTGCCCCAAGTACTACCAGACAGTGGGCCACCAATGAGAACCCCAGTGATTGTGGACACATAATGTCTATCTTCAATGTAGGCATGAAGACCAAAAGGTGATTTTATGGCTGCTGTTGGTCTTTGACGTGTATTGGGTAAGAATATATACAAACAAGGTTGGTCTTAATATATAAATCAAAATCATTGTTCTCTGATTTCATTTAATGTTTATTCATCTCTTTAATCCCTAAGTTGCGTGTTAAGTGACGTACATAAGGTCCTGAGGGATCGGCTGATGTTTCAGGTGCACCTGTTCAATTCTTCTTCCTTAGACTCCTAATTATTAACCCACTGTTCTCTGCAATTTACTGCAATGGTTGGGAAAAATAAGTGTTCCAGAATGAACCAGGTACTATGCTTATACGTGTTCCCTCTGCACAATCTATCAAATATTTCTTCTTTACTATTTATAAGACATGCAAATCTTAGTATTCATTTAAAGACGCATTTGATATTCTTACATTTTAAAGTGCCACTAAATGTGTAATTCAATTCTGTTATTTACCCCCTACCGACTTCACACTACGAAAGCTCCATCTCTGTGGTGGCACTGCAGGGCCCCTGACTCTTGCAGAGGTTTAGTCATAGATGCACAGTTTCCTAATTCACTTTCATATCAAGTGCTCTTAAATATTGTATAATATTAAAATAATTATAAGAGCAACCTTCCATTGCTTATTTTGTGCTTAATATCTCTGGTTTGAATCTTGTTAAAAATTCACCTAACGGATTAAGCTCCTTTGTTGGACAGCATAAAAAAATTATATATCAGAACCTGCAAGAAATATAGAATTATTAGTATTTCCCTGGTAAATTATTTTTCTGTAGGCGTGTCATTAGCTAGCTTCATTATTCCAATCTTAAAAGTAATTATTTAGACCGTAGAGTATAAAGCATAGCTTCAGTGCCGTTTTTAAATATATATATATATTGAAAATTAATGAATTTTATTCAGTCCATTTTTTTATTAATGCTTTTCTTGATAACATTTATTTAGAAATTAATTTAAAATGAACAATTATATATTCATTTTTCATTTTGTTCTCAATTTCTGATATAATGAGGCAAATAACCTTTTCTATGGTGTGATTGGAATATATTAAATTGCCGGTGTGCTGGCATTTTTGTTTTATTTGTTTAGTTATGAAACAAAACATAATATGTGTGTGTGTGTATATACATATATGATTTTTACAATGCTTTTGGAAGGAACATTAGGCTAATACACTCGCATTGCATTGAATAACCTTTTCCATAAATCTCCTTTTCATTGTGCCAAGTGGCAGTCTTTTTTAATTCTTTATTTTATGTAACAAGACAAGGTATAAGTACAACAGAGTCAGCAAAATACATAGAAATTAGATCTTTGGGGGTTTTTTGTTCTGTTGTATATAGTTTAAATTTGAATGTAACATTTTAAATAAATGTGGGTATCATTAAAAAAAATCCTGTTTTTACTCTNTAAATCATACCAATATTATTAGGAAAAATTCTAAATATAGAATAATAGGATTATTAAATTCTTATAGCTGTGGATGTTAGTAAGAACCTCTGTCACCTACAGAGGTAATTTCCCTGGACATTCTGATTTTTCTCGCAGCCACATACAATAGCAGGGTCGGTGTGTTGACATTAGGGAACAAGTTTACAGTAGGGTCACCATTTAGTACATACTATAACTGTGATTGCGACTACTAATTTGTTCTTTTTTTTCCTTAGGACATGTTAGTAAATGTTAAATAAAATGTGTCTTCATCTTAAAATGACTTCTATTCCTCTACAAATCCCCTNTTCTGCTACTCCTCCTACACATTAGACATTTTCATTTGCAGAGGTTGAATCATTTTTGCATTTGAGGTTTGCTTAGGACTAGGAGTAATCTTAAGGGTTTCTACAATGATTAAAAATCACATTACTTTTGTTATATTGAACCTTGACTTATGACTTGCTGGTACCTTACCTGCTCTTATTAAATATTAAGATGGAACGTGCCTGTAATTGCATTCCATGATTAATACATTTCTGTCTGATTTTTTTTCTTTTTCTTTTTCTTTTTTTTTTCTTTTCTCTGCAAAATCCGGTTTGACACTTCAGATAACAGAGACCCTTGCTAAGATTCACATTGCATATAAACACAATACTGCAGTGTACATCCCGATTAAGCCCTGTTTTGGAGAAAATGTATCTGCTGCTATTAAAGTGAATAGATATTGATTTTAATCCTGTGGGTGAGCTCTCTTTCTTGTTTCTGATGGATGACAATTTGCAGTGTAACATAATCTTCCCATTTGTGTGGAAATTACACTCAGGTGCTGTAGCTTTCTTTAGCACGCACGCGGCCCTCTTCTGTTCCCAGCAATTAGCAGTAACAGGCTGAAAGTTATCATCTTGTGTGGTGTAAAACTGTGGCCAGTGCAAAGCTGATATCACCAATTCCAGATCAACAGCAGGGAATCGCAAAATGCAGGAACATAGACATGTGAGCCCATGTTATCGTACACTAGTGACCACCTGGATTATTCTGATACTCTGTCACTGTCATACNTTATTAAACTCAAAGACCTACCATGCATGGCAGCCAGCTCTGACTTTAAGTAGATGTTATAGTGAAAATGGATTATTTTGAATCGTGTTTGGTCGCATAAGTACAGGTCTCCAGTGGAAAGTCTAGCCGTCATGATACATCTACAAATAATGTAAAAAATAAAAATAAAAATCAGCATTGACAAGTGTTTTCATTTTATTCTTTTGATACCGTACAATTGTGGTTAGTCTTGTATTTTATCAGCATNAAAGAGGCGCAGTGACAAAATAGATATAGGTAGAGAAAAGTATTCTGCTTCACCACAGTTTTATCAGCAGCCAGTAAAAACAATTCATAATATATATCATAGGAAATATATTACAAGCCAGTACCCGGTATTTAAACATTGGGGATCTTATACAGAGTTTTAGGGCAGCAGATGCAGATTTTGACTTATTTGGAACATTGATACTAATGTATAGTTAGAGGCTGCAAGGTGGATTGCTACAGCCTATACGCGTTTTCATGTTTTCTTTCATTATAAATATGAGATTGAAATAAAAAAAAACACTGGTCATAAATATTTTTTATGACCAGGAATATGTCTTTAAACAGAAATGACTATTATATTATATTTCTGTGATTTACTATTATATATTTATTATTATGTATATTTTATATATATATATATATATATATATATATATATATATATATATATATATAATATATTGTATACACGTTCCCATCTCTCCTGTGAAATGCCTATTGTTCTCTCACATGTGACACACTTTGGGGTATATTTACTAAACCGCGAGTTTGCAGTGAGATTGGAAAGTGGAGATGTTGCCCATGGCAACCAATCAGATTCGTAGTTCACATTCTCCAGTGTGTAAAATGAAACTGAAAGCTTGAATTGGATTGGTTGCCATGGGCAACATCTCCACTTTCCAATCTCACTGCAAACTCGCGGCTTAGTAAATATACCCCTTTGTGTACTCCTTTTTTGTACTGTTTGCATCGTTACCACGTTTGTACTATTTGTGCTAGATGATTGTATTATTGCTCTTGTATTACTGTATTTTCTGCTTACATTTAACCTTTTTCAGATATTTGTTTGCCGTGTGTCTTAATGAAGAAAACAAGAACTATGATTTTCATTACACCCGCCCTGAATGAGCAACATATTTAGGTGGCAGCAAAGGGATCTGGGACGTTTGCAGAAGCACTAAACTGCCAACTGTCTAATCTACATATAATGTAACTCCCTATTCCACTAGCACAGTGCACAGAGGCAAACACAGGTGGATGAATAACCTTGTGTCTGACTTTCACTACTTGCTCCCATTCTGCCCATAAATTATGGTTTAAAAGCCTTTAACAAGCCTGTTTTTCCTAATCCATACATACAGCTGTCTTTTGGTGAAATGCTGTTCAAACTCTGTACAAATATCTTGTAAATTATATTTCGTATTAAGAATAAACCTCCCATACAGCATACATATATATATATATATATATATATATATATATATATTATACCCTCTGTGCATTTTTAATATATTTGGTTTTCAAAGTAGTTTTTATCAATGTAATGATTTTTCTGTATTATATTTTATATAACCGACAGTAGGATAAAATGTTACTAAGGTAATATAATAGGAGTATAATGCTAGTGAAATACTATGATCGCATATGGATTTGCCAGAGTGTCTCATTACACTTTCCACAGAGGTCCTCCAGTTTCCCAGCAGTTCCACAACTCTTCAGTTACGGAGCTTTGTGACCTTTTGTTATTCACCTGTTGTCGCAGGAGAAAAATGATGAATAGTATCACATATTTCAGAAGATGGCAAGCTCCTGGGAATTGTGCAGTAATGTCAACATGGCATGCTACAAGAAAGAATGGCTGCTGATTCAGAGTTAGGAGCAGCAAAAACAGTAACAAAGCACCTCAGAATCATGAAGAACACAAGGCAGAGACCAATTTCAAATGTGCCAACAATTCAAATTAAGATGATGATGCTTAATTCAATTTAATTTGCAGTATAGAGATAATTCAGCACATTATGCATGCTATATATATTTGGCTAAGGCCACTTATTTTCTCCAAACTATGAATCAGGCCTATGAAGTTTTTTTNTTTTCGCTTGGTTTATTTTATTCCCCATGTTATTTTGAGAAATCTGTGTGTGTTTTTGCAGCATTTTCTATACAAATAAACATTTTACATTTTCTGAAAATGTAAATTTCATCAAAAATACAATTTTTTACGTTTTTGAAAAAAGTGAAATGGAAAATTTCAAAATATTTATAAAACAACAAAGTTTTATTTTGGGATCTTTTACTATAACAGTATTCATTTCTGAGCAGTTTAACTGCTTAAACGTCTTTACCCCCATCTCCATGGCAACCTAGTAACGAACAGACCTGGGTGGTTCTCATATTCATGACTATAAAAAGAGACCAAAGTAAGACCTCTTGTAGTAAGTGCTCCCATTTTGATCCCATAATAAAATATTAAGGATTTATTAAGAACAACATTAACAGTTTCTGGGTTTTTTTTATTTTATTTATACAAAACCTTTTAGGTTTGAAAACGTCATTTTTCTTTTTTATTGAACAATGCTGCTATTGAGAGCCTCTGTTACAATAGTGAGACGTAAATGCTATTCAAACGAATGTTTTAAACAGCATTTTTTTTTTTTAATGAGAATATGCTTTTAAGTCATATAACTTCAAAACTAATGTACATATCAACCTAGGGAACCCAAGGCATTGTTTCATAATATGAATTTTATTACAATCTGAACTGTTATGTTTGAAACCGGTGTTGATTTTCTGTGGAATAACCCATGGGATGTTTTATCATCCATTGGTTTTAAATGAATATAAATTGATTGGTGAGGTTATTCCTATTTGTTCTTGCAATTGGTGGATATAGAAGTATAAGCTCCTCTGCATTGGCAGTCAATAAAATAATACAAAGAATTACATTTTGCTGGAAAGCGAATGCCAAACTGTGGACTCTTGCCAATGGGCATCGTTCTGTGCATTCTTATACCTGAGATAACCTTGTTCTCAAAATCAGCGTGCAACAACCAGCAAAGCTGTGTAATGTACCCACATTTGTGTGTCTGATTTTTGGTTCTTTAAAATTGGAGCAGTAAAACTCTTCTGTAGCCTGATCATCTCGCCAGCTTTTCCCCTCTCATTGTGTTGCTGGTTAGCGGGACACAGGTGGTGCTCTGTTATAGTTATTAACATTTGGACAGGTTAACTAGCCGCAGTAAATGATGTTTTTCAGTGAGTGATTGTGATTTTATGTGTGAGTTTTGCCATAGCCACTTTCAATGTGGATTATTTCTACACATTAATTCTGTTTAAATTGTTCTTTCTGTGCCTACTGTATATTATGCATGAAGATCTAACTGCAAATAGTACTTTTTAAGTTCTATTACCTATGCACATACCTTAAAAATAAATAGAAAATAGAAAAGATAAGATTCTGCGTTCAGATTCTATAGGGGAAGGATGATAAAAAGAACATTAATCTGACCTGTATATTGAAGCATCTATAGATGATGAGAAAACAAACGAAACAAACTTTGTGGATGGAAATAAACTTGAAGTGGGTTATAGGGGAGGAGCAAAGAGACATTTGGGGCATGGAAATAAAAAAAAAGTGGGGGCTGTGTTCGAAGGAGGGGGGGGGGAGAGTTAAATATCTGTTCTATATGAATATAGTGAGCCATAAAATAAATCCATGGTCAGTCTACAATATGTTTTGAAACTCAAAATATTATTACGCTAATAGAACAGGATCCAGACTTACATACTATTAAACAAACTTTACCTCCCCTACAATATTGAATTGTAGGGGAGGTAAATTCATGCAAACACAATAATAACAGAGTAACAGTAACGCTGGTCAGTGTCTGTGTGCAAAATGCAAAAATAAAGTATTCTCCCTGCATGGTTGCTATGGGTAACCTCCCCACTTTTCTCCCTGCTTAGTAAATTTAGGCCCAGGTGTGTGTGTGTTCTCTGCTCTTTCCAATCAGAAGTCCTTGCAATGGTGAAATAGGGCATACCCATACCTCCCCACATGTCCAGGGCTGGGATCGAGACAAATAAGCCCCGTCCTTGGCCCAGCCCAAGCTCTGCCCCTTTTTAGTGCCGCTATTGCAGCAAATGGTAATATTTATTACATTCGTCAAAAAAGATATAGTTTGTCCCCTTATCAGTACATACTGGGAGGTTGGAGGGATAGAGGGACAGTTGGGAGGTATGCATATATGAAAGCCTAGCTGGTAATGTAAATGTTACCAAGAGTATGTTTATGCCTATACACCCTAGATAGATTTTTTAGATGCCCCCATACATACTAGGGGAGTGGCATCAGGATACAGCAGGTAACTGGCTTAGGAGTCCTTTATGCCCCCACCTACATGTCATGGGGATGCACGTACAGGCTAGACATCATTTGTGACAAAATGATACCGACTGGCTCTATAATTCATCCTTGCCTAAGGCTCTCATCCACATATGTCTAAACTCTTGACAGGATAATTGCAAACTCCTTTGTTGCTTCCACCCTGCCTGTACTCCAATATGTTCTCTGCAAGTCTCATTCTTTTACCTGGCACTAAGCATCTGGCTGGACTCTACCCTCTTTTCATTGATCTAACCAGCTTTAGCACTGTCTTTCCACATTCTCTTCCCCCTGAGTTACACATTTCTTGACTTACCCCCTATAATCCCTAATATAATGAATTCCTTTACCTTAAATAGTTTCATTTTCTTTTTGTTAGTTTATATTTGGATGAGGTAGAATCAGGGGTGGCCCTAGGTTTTGCGGGGCCCTAGGTGAAAATGGGGGGCCTAAATAATAATATATATACATAAATGATCTATATTATATATAAATATACATATATTTACATATAATATACACACACACACACACATATATAGACGCAGTGCCGGCTGCCGGAGAAGGAGGAAGGTGACGGTAACGGCGGCGGCGGGCATGGGCNCGGGGCCTCTAGGGTCCTCTAACCCCGCGGGGCCATAGGCGACCGCCTATACGGCTTATGCCTAGTGCCGCCTCTGGGTAGAATGCATGCTACTGGTCATAATAAGTTCCTCCTCTGGGTTTTTCCCAGTTGTAACTATCCACCTGGTTTCCTCCCCTTTATTTTCTGAATCCAGTCCAGGAACCTGGCTTTGTGACAGAACCGTAAACAGTTAGAAATGATTCGCTTTATCTCCAGTGATCATTAGTTCTCATTCTCTGCTGGCAAGTCTGCTTTACAGTACAATGTTATCAGAGCGGTATAACAGTTACTGTATGTTAGCCTGGCACACGCCACTACTTTGTAAGATTTTGTTTTATGAAAGATAGCTATTAACTAATTATGGCCATTTCATCAGCAGAGATACCATAATTGTTCTAGTGCCCAGCACACATATTTCCCTCTTAAGAGCTTGAGTGTCTGTATACATAAAATGTGTTAATTGTCCATTATTAGGTAAAAGTAATGCTAAAAGGGTAAAACAAATTGTCTTTCCCAGCATGAGAATGGCAATTTTCAGAGTGTACAAGAGAGCTTGTTGACGTGAAGGTCAATAATTATCTAATGAGAACATTTAACCGCAAAAAGCTTCCCTGATTGCTGCATTCTTCAGAGTTCACTTTCTTTTTCTCTTTTTTTTTTCTTCTTTTCTTCTGCCCAGTTAAAAGAAATCACTTATAGAAAGTTCTAGAAGTCAATGAGTAAGTCATCGATAATAGACTTCGGGACATGAAAGGCTTATTGATGAGAAACAAGAGTGATAATGGCTTTGTGGGCTCCTCAGGTGTCAACGGGGCATAGGACTGATGCTCTGGTATCCATCGCACACACATTTTGATCTCTGTGGTAGACTTTATTTAGTCATGAATGGTAAATGAAATCTAGCCAGGAATCCATCTTAATACTCTCCTATGAATATTTGAACAGGGAGCATGGATTTCCCGATCCATCACATCATTAGGAGCTGGCTTGTGCTTTGTTATTGCATTCATTTATACTATAAAAAAAATAAATGTTATGATTTTATTGTTTCTAGTCCAGTAATTTATCTAAATATTTTACTTTTTGCATTTCCGAGCCGTTAAGCTGGCCATATACTAGAGCTTTTATTGGTGCAATTATCCAATTATTGGGTGATTGGACCAAATTTCAATCCAGTGTGGATTGATGGATTTTTTAAATGGCAACAAAGCAACTCTGAAATGTTAGGTTTCTATTATTTGATGGCTTGGCTTTCCAAACTATTATCGAGCTATAGCCAACAATACTTTGGATTGTTTTAGGCTAATTAGTATATACACTTAACGTTTGCTTGTCATGCAGCCTGTCAGTGTCTGAGGTCCTACATAGATGTCTCCCTCTCCCTCTGTTTTCACACTACTGTTTGGAAGTTCTTTCTTTTTTCACAGCTTGTCAATATGCTAACTGCATGGTCTCTTGCCAGAATTATCAGTCTCAGCAGGAGAAGTGTGGGGTGCAGATATTTTGTCTTAGGGGTCAGGGGCAAACACAGGATTTTGAAAGGGGGTGTTCCATATATATATATATATATATATATATATATATANCACGCCGAAAGCGATCAGTATTTCTGTACAAGCCGCCCCTTCAGTAAATGGCCTTGCTATTTATGCCAGTGAGAAAAAGAAATTTTGAGATGTATTGATATGTTCTGTGCAGCCTCCATTAAAGTAAATAACACATGAATCAAACATTATGGGCATGGAGACAGCCTCATAAGCCTTCTTTAGGGACAGCCGTAATGTAGACCAGTTGTGAGTATGTGTTTTATACTGGCCAGTAAAGTCTGAAAGCTACCTGCTCACGGAGAGGTTTATTAAGCCCTATGAATTACTGCAACCTCAGGTGTCATTTTTATTGGACATGCGTATGTGATAAATCAAGATCACATTCGCGGAACACTTCTAATCAAGCCGCAGCGCTGCTCTTTATAGGAACAGGCTATTTTGGGACCCTGCTGTACACTAAAAAGAAATCGCCATGAAAGAACAAAATTCTAATGTGTAACGAGAACACAAAATAAGCTACAGATTTGTACTTTCTGCCTCGCTGACTGCTGGATCAATTCTTATATGGCTTATGTCATGCATAGGCAGCCTTCCCAGCATGCTCCAGCAGCTGTATTATAGTAAAGGTATTTTATTAGAAGGTCCCAGAAGTAATGTCATACCACACTGCCAGCCTGCCCTTACCAAATAATAATCCATTGTAGTTGGTGAGTAAGTGCTATAGGAGTAAGCACCGGGGTTAAGCTGAATACACACAGCCAAGCTGATCCAGATCTGTGTTTACACCTATTTATTTATTTATTTATTTACATTTTTTGTGTAAGTGCAGAGTGTATTCACACTTCTCGGGGCTGATCCAGAGTTGTACTTACACCGTTGTTTTAAGGTGCAAGGGTAGAGCTGAGCAAAGCCATGCGGCAATGTGAGGGGTGCAAATTCATTTTAATTCTATTGCATGCAGAGAAAACACGTTGAGGAGCTTTATGTTTAGTCTGTAAATTGGAGTTGAGCTAGTAAACGTCACCTCTCAACTCTAGTTCTATTTTCACATTTTAAACTTGTCCTCCCTGCAGTCAGGGGCGTAACTACAAAAGACCGGGCCCCATAGCACATTTTTCAACGGGCCCCCCCTCCATATAAATATGGTGGACCCCCTCACCTCCATCTCTCTCCCCCCACCTCACCTCCATCTCTCCCCCTCCCCAAAGAAAGGGTCTCCACTTACCATATTCATCAGCTGCCAGCGGCTGTGATAATATGCGGCGGGCGCAGCGCTGACATGACGTCACGACGCTGCGCCGCCGNATATATATATATATACAGGGCCGCCATCACGATCGGCCGGGCCCGGGACTCACGAAGTCCCGGGCAGCCGGGCCCCCCACCTAACTCCATGATGACGTCACGACGTCACTGCGGGAGGCCGTCGGGCCCTTTTTCAACGCACATAGACGCCAGATATGGCGTCTATGTGATTTTATGCCGGCTGCCGGCAGTGGCCACTGCTGGGGGGGGTGGAGGGACTGTAGGCCCGGCTGTCCCCCCCTGATGGCGGCCCTGTATATATATATATATATATATATATATATATATATATATATATATATATAATGCTGGGAACCGTCACTCCATACACAGAATTGTATCACTGGCTGTGCCATCATAACATTTTGTAAGCAGGTACCTTTCTCAATGAGTCACTCACCAGACTGCACAAGTCTGCATTTACAAGTCTGGCGAGTGACTCATTGAGAAAGGTACATATATATATATTCCACACATTGTAGAATGTGATCTCAGACCTCTAATTTACTTTATACAGTGTGCCAGCTCCTAATACTTAATATAACCCACATATAATACAGCAATATTATGGGGGTTTCTGGGCCCCCCTGTGTTTTGCCTATGGGGGTTGGCTTGAAAAAATGGAGACCCTAAGGATGCCTCAAACTGAGAAAGTTTGGAAACCACTAGTTTAGGGTCCAATGTTGTTGAATGTAGGAATGTTGCTAAAATGACTTTATCTCCTGTTTACCAAACCCATTGGATCTTGGATAATGAATGAGGCTCATCAGTTTTCTGTTTCCGCATGGGAAACTTAATGTGAGTCTGTCCCAGTTTGTGCGCTGGTTACACCTGTGAATGTTAGTGGGTAAGTGAGGCACCGAGCTCTCAGGGAGCTAATATTTAGAGCAGTGTGTCTGCCACTTTTTCTCTGTGTGCAAGTGTTTAAATTTAATGTGAAGAAGCTTAACAATTTAATAATGTGCTTTACTGAAAGAAGTATTCAGTGACTGAACAAAGCACCTCTCTTTAAGCACTAAAAATCATTTCAGTTCCAGATGCTGTAAAAGTGCTTACAATTGACTTTAGAAAGCAATCAAGCCCGTGAAAAAAAAAATCAAAGAACACTTAAACCACAATGAGGTATATATAAGTGGTATGGTTTTAGAATTGATTTTTCTTTACTGATTGGGATCCTATAACCTTCCAGTTACTGCCGTAGAGAGGCCCAGGATAACACTTCTGACTGTCCCTGTTGTATAAGGGTTAACAGATTGTATTCAGGGGAAATTGTGACCTGATTTAGTTTTTGTTGTTGAAGTTAAATGAAATGTATGTGTATTATAATCATACTGCTATTGTAAATCAATTGGGTATATGCTGCTAAAATGATGATATTGAGTAAAATAATAAATAATAAAGTACCTCTATAACAGTATTGGATATTTCACCACATATAAACATTAGTTTTTCTTTGTATGTTAACTCTTATAACGCCACTCATCTCTGTCTCCTCCATTTCACATGTGCCCTTACGTTCTAGACCTGTTGTAAGTTCGATTCCCTGGGAAGGAACTTTTACATACCTCCCAACATCCACGGTCCGGTCCGCGGTACACATAAGCCCCCCCCCCTGGACCCGGCCGATTCCACCCTGGCACATCCCGTATCCGCCCCCTTCCCGACCAAGCCCTGCCCCTTTTTATGCCACGGTTTGCGGAATCATAGTAAAAACTAAGTTTGTCCCCCTAGCGGGACAAACTGCGAGGAGGGAGGGACAGCGGGACAGTCCCCCAAAAGCGGGACAGTCCCGCTGAAAGCAGGACTGTTGGGAGGTATGCTTTTATGAAGTTTGTATGCAAAATCGCAGCTCTGAATACAGCGCAGGTAGAGGGACATCTTGTAAGCTATTGCAGTCACTGCCGGCTTTCATGAATGAAAAAAATTGATAAATAGTTAAAAATAAAAATTCAATAGAAAAACACACACACATTTTAATGGTTAAAATAATATTTTTTATGTATATATTTTTTTAAACTTTTTTTTCCACTATATGAGGCAGGTTATTGTCCATAGGACATTACCTGCCTCTGTGCCTTTGCGCTAAGCTTGCACCATGTCCTGCTAAAGCCCTGCTAAAAGCGCATATGGAAATGAGAAAACAGGCATGGAATGCCCCTTTTCTCATTACCATATGGCGGAGTCGCAAGGGCACGGAGTCGGGCTTTGCCTCTGACTCTGTGCTATTCAGAGCCGATCTGCATATACCTAAGGTACCCAGAGACACCGGCCCTGACTACGACCCTCCGGACTTGTAGTAGTCTGTATCCAGGCCCATGAGTTCACATTCAGTGTATAGTGTGTACAGTTGGCGTCGCTTTAAACCTATGATCGTTCCCTTGCTTAGAATCCTATCACAACACGCCGAAAGCGATCAGTATTTCTGTACAAGCCGCCCCTTCAGTAAATGGCCTTGCTATTTATGCCAGTGAGAAAAAGAAATTTTGAGATGTAT
>JABWIB010001203.1:60775-85034 GCA_016617825.1 Platyplectrum ornatum
CATTCATTTTACCTCCCCTGCAATTCAACATGGTTTTGCCCATGAGAGTGTAACTCATGAGTGTAAGTCATGAGAGTGAAAAGCTGAATCCAGCCCTTACTATTTAAATCCCTCCGAGAAGCAGATATTAATGTCTCTAACTTGCAGCAATATCCATGGCTAATGCTGACACCTCCCATTTTCCGGCACGATGAGTATGTTAATATAATGTGTATGTATGTTGGGTATACAATATGGCTGTGAATCATTATGGGGGTAGCAAAGCTATGCCTATTAATTATGCTAATTATTAATTGGATTTTTATCAAGCAGAGGCATATGAACGTCNTTGCGCTGTTTAGAAAAAAAAAGTGTTTTGGAAGAAAAACAGATTGGCTGACGCTTAGATAAAAAAAATCCTGCATCGTGTCTCCGAGATACTGATCATCAAAAATACAAATGATTAAAGAGATGTTAGCCCTATCTGTACAGCCCAGGCTGTAGAACCCTTTCATGAAATCAGGGGTGCAATGCATTGATAACACTCGCCACAGACTCAAATAGTGCGTTTCAACCTTCCTTATTTAAATCAAAGCGCTTCTTCCAGTTACTGTACAGGTTCCAGTTAAATTGGTTCCATTGTGACGGGAGGTGAACTTGAATCCTTAGTGAAACTATCCTCTGAGGACACTGGTTTATAAGGCTTCCAATATGTACACCACATGGCTGTCTAAATTACAGAATATATGGGCCTTTTCCGGCTAAGCACCCTGGCTTATTGTTACCATGTATTAAATGGAATAATGGTTTACTTATTTATTTATAGTTATGTGAAAAAGCTCCATTGTAGGGGAATGTCAAGCAACAACAATGGGCTTAAACAGTGGGTAGACGGGGCCGTCCTTCAGGATTGTAAGGAAGTTGCAGCATCCAACAGTTCTAAAATACAGTGGAGGCTAGATGGAATATTGATATATATATATATATATATATATATATATATATATATATATCAAATATATATATTTATGGATGTACATCCTAGGATTCTAACCCTTAAGGTCAATGATGTCCCAATGAAAAGCTTTTTAGTGTGTACTGATACATGGTCTTGAGAGCAACGATTCCCATTCATACTTCTACATGGTATATAATTGCAGCATATTATTGAATAACAGGTTGATGGTAAAAGTTTGTAAATGATCCACAGGAAAGTAGACAGTGTTGTGTTTGGGGTCATCGTTAAGCAGGTCACGTCTTTATATTGTTTGACAAAATGATGGTGGGCGGCCCAAATGGGCCAGGAAGAGGGTTAAGTGTTCGTGGCGATTAGGTTTTTGAGCGGTATTTTGGAAAAAGAAATAAATAAATAAAGGGAACTATTGGCATGAAGTGACTCACATGGTTAGCACTTCTGCGTTCCAGTGCTGGTCCACCATCAGATCTGAAGTGTGCGAGGGGAGACCGCTGTATGCATGGTAGGTTGTCCCTACTCACTGATGGATAGCCTTCCGTTATGGATATAAAGATCTGTAGGACCCAGATTCACCATTGGATGGCGCTGAATGACTCCACTATAATAATAATAATAATAATAATAATAATGATATTTATTAGTGGAAACATGGAACATTCTCAAATGATGAAATGCCATCAAACCATTTGAAAAGAAACACGACAATGGAAGGAGTGGCACTTCATAACTGGGGCTTAAGAGGTGACAGTTATGTGCTATGTATAACCTCAGTGGACCTATAGAAGAAGCGATAGTTCCACTCGGAAGCTATCCAGCCGTATGTATCTCAGTAACTAATTAGGACTTATGTAAGTCGTATTTAGTATTAATCTGACATGGCTGGAAGTCAAGGTTCAGACTCCAGAGAAAGAGACAAAATAAAATATATATTTACTTAAAATAAAAATAACTACAGCCTTTCCAAGCGTTTGCTTGTCGCCAACTCTGGAAAATTGGCATAATTATTTGTATTTGTAGTAAAGGATTTGAGTTTTCCGCAACACTGCTGTTTGTGTTTAATACTTAGATTGTTTTTGAGTCTGTTCCAGTCTTTACACCCAATTTCTTTTCAATAAGGCACGTTTTCGCCCAATCCCTGGTAATAAAGAGATAAAAACGTGCCCGTACTTTCAGTTTCTGTATTATTTTGTATAAAATTTAAAAAAAATCTTGCTTACCTAAATACGTACAGATGAGACTGGTTGCTAAGTAATTGCGGTTAAATTGAATTTATTCTTTTTTTGTGATAATTGGAGCATGGCGCTGTCTGTCTGTGTATCTGCTGAACCTTCTCTGCAACACTGGAAACCTAACATAGCTAAGCTGACTTAACTAGATGCGCCACAATAGTGTCCACTCGTACGTCCTCTGCAGCGCCTGGCGTTGGGACATGCTCATGTGTTTTACACGATCATGCCACGTCAGACTCTCCCATCGGTTGAGAGTATCCAATAGTTGACCTCATCTTAATCAATTATACAATAAATAAAGCAGCACATTCACAGGGTCAGTGCTGCAGTGGAGCCCATCCAAAGCAAGACCATCCAAACCATGTTCCATCATGGGACCACCCTGCGATGTCTTGTCTATTAATATGACAATTATGTGTCTCATCAGGGTGTAGTATACAGGATGTAAAGCCATGTTATTGACATTGGAAACATTAGGTTCACGGTGTATGAAGCTCTAGGGCAATTAAATATACAGGGTCATTTTACTGATGACACTGAGGTTCATGATATTATTACATTAACTTATTAGGCCAGATTCATGATTTAGTCAAGCATGGGTAAAACCATGATGAATTACAGGGGGGGGGGGGGNAAAATGTATGTTAGTGTTTGCATGCAGGGAGAATACTTTATTGTTGCATGTTGCACACAGATACTGACCAGCGTTACTGTTATTAGACTAAATCATGAGGCATCCAGCTTCTCTCCATCTACCAGGTAACAGTCAAGTACATGACCGCATCTCGAGAAACCAGGTTTAGCTGTAAGGTATTTTTTTTAACCTGTTTCTCAGTTAATTTCCAATCCCTTCAAGAGAAAAACGCTTCAAGTACTCTAGCCTGATGGTGATGAACAACGGTCATTGTAAAGTTAATAGCTGATTAGATGTGTGACAACACTACCCAATGACTACATGCCTGGTAGACATGTCTCGGTATCTCTGCTGTGATCATCTACCTTATTGTGTACCAGATGTGCCTCTGCAGTGGTGTAATAGTTTCCCGGGCACCACACTACATGCATCATTTACCATACATTACATTAGACAGACCTTCCTATTATTTATACCCAGTGGAAGCCATTTCCTTGTTACCTTTTCGGCTCCGTCGAGGCAGTGTGAGAGTTAAGCTTGGAGCTCCCGCTGATTTGAAGTTTGGCAGGCAATTTTACCTTCATATTTCATCTTTAGAACTCATTAGCTGTTATCCCTGGTGTTGTTATTCGTAAGGCTTTTATCCTATGCCTCTGATAAGTTGTTAATTAACACAAAAAAGTCTAGGCAAATGTTGGGAGATAGCCAACTTAAGAATTATAATGTACTTGATCAATTTGGAAGTTGTATTCATGACTCAAAGGGGGAATAGTTTCTATCTGATAACTGGAGTGGTTATTTTTTTTTTTACATGTACACACTTATGTACCAATTAAGTTTTAGGGTTTTTTTTGTTTTCTATTGTTTAACCCCCAAGTGGAATATGCAAATGTACTTGATTTTCAAATCTACGGAGGGTAATCTGCAATTTACTTTTTCTTTTATTGCTTCGTTTTGTTATGTTATTTTATTGAAGTAAGAGAGCTCTGAAGCACTTAGTACAGCGAAATAATGTAATGCTTTTGTGTTAATCCCACTACCACTATTCTTTCCCTACAGAATATACATTGCATCCACACAACTGTTACCGGCAACATTGTTTGTTGCTGAATAGGGAATGCTGGAATTACAGAGGCAAAGTGGGGGAAGAGCGTAATTGATTTCCATGTTTATGCAATTGAATAAAAGCCGTGTTTTCACAAAGTAATCCAGGTTAGAGCAAATATTTTACTTTTATGCATTTTATAAGTAATGAGCTGCCTCAATTATGCCTGTAGTCAAGAAAAATAGTCTCTCGCAACAGGGCTAATTTTAGCAAGTCAGTAACGCGCGCCGTAGGATTTCAGACTCGCCAGGGTGATTCGAAAAGTGCGTGAGAAGATAGGAGCAATTTGATAAAACCATGTTGAACGGTTAGGAGGTGCCAGGTATAAAATGTGCTGGTGAACTGGCGTTTGGAGAGGATGTGTCCTAGTTAGCTTAAAAATATACCCATTTAGAGATGACATGAGAAATATTATTATTATTTCATTGGCACACCCGGCAGACCTGTTGGTTATATTGATAGTTTCTCTCACATCTGAATTATGCAATGGGTACAGGTTCCCCCATTGCCTAGAAAGCCTGTAGCAGACAGCCTGTATAACCAATCCAAGCGTAGGGTCGTAGGGTAATAGGTAAGTAAACTTTTTTTTCTAAGCTCATTAAAGGGATAGGTTTAGGATCCTTATCCCTAATAGTGTATCCTTCTTTGTGATGTGGGATTTTCTTTTGTATACTGTAAGTTTAATTTTGGGTTGTGACCCTCCATGCCTGTTGTATCATCTTGTATATTTTCTCCTTTTTCTTTTGTATGCCAAAACTTTAATAAAAAACGTTTAAAAAAAAAAGGGATAGGTTTGGGGGTATGACAGCTAGGAGAGAGAAGCAAACATTAGAAATATGGAAACAGCCATGCCTCAATGGTTTGGACATACCCCCTCTACTAGCTTAACTTTAATAATCAGATATAGTGGGTGGCAAGAAATTTTGTGCCGGGGCCCAGAATTCTTTTTGGTTGCCCCTGATTACCACCAGTAAAGACCTTAATTTATAATATTGGAGCTATGGTCCCACAGGATGCAGTATGATCTGCGGACCACATATTGTATAGTTTGAAGTTTTTATCTATAAAACCCCCATCACAGTTGTTCTAAATGCCTCACAGGGCTCATCCTCTCATATCTTATACATTGATAGATCATCAAAAGATGAAAACCAGACTGAATATTATTTCTCACTCTAAAGCAATGCTGCACGTGAACTGGAACATGGTAGAGCGTCTCAATGTCGATGGTGCATTAAATCGCCAGAACGCTAACTCGGCAGAGCTGTAGAGCAGAGCATCATCCTTCAGATGAGAATTATAGCTCCGCCACGCATGAAAACAACTCAGCCCAGTAAATCTGCCACTATGCAAAAGCTGAATCTTTCCAATAAAGAAACCGCACACAAAGCTTCCTGAACAGATCAAAGGCAGAATTCTCCCCTGCATGTATATCTTAACCCTTTGCTGTGAATATTTCGGGATCTTGCTCTGCGATCATAATTCACAGCAATGTGCAATCTTTATAGAAAACACCCTAACAGCTGCTATAGTTGGTGTGGAAACATTGGATGCATGATAGAATGGACATGCACTAGGTTCTTTACACTGTAATGGTCCTGCTTACTGGTGGCCAGGTAGGAAGGGGGTGTGCGGGGGGAGTAGGGATGTTAATAGTACAGTAAGCTTTACGCCTTACGTAATATCTGCACTATTGCTTTCAAGCAAGTTGAAACCATAAGGACGATGTAAACCTTAAGGTAGTGGTCAAAAAAATTCCCCAATGGATATAGGGAGTCGTTTCCCCCTTTTCCATATGCAAGATGGCCCTAAGCATAGACCCCCACTGTCCCATGATGACCGCCCGCACATAAAAGGGTGATCCCAACTCCACAAAAGAGCCAGTTGCTAGTTCTGTGTCTTCGAAGGCCCACCATCACCGGTAATCCTCTCACGTCTTACTCTAATCCCCTACTGCCACGGCCAATCAGGAGCAATAACTCCTGGTTGGCCATGACCCGTGGCAGCAGGAAATTGAGGGCCCCTCTCTTCTAACTTTTTTGCTAGGGCCTTGTAAACCCCAGGACCACCCGAGTCCATATATATATGGGGATCTGCATAATGTGGTTTTCCACAACGCAGTCATGCAGTGCCCTCAATCCACTCCAGTATCATCACATATTCCAGGGGTGGCCAAGTGCAACTTACCTTAACTGTATAAAGCCTTTCGTGCGGATTACCTAAATGCCACCCTTCTGGCATTAATCAATATGGCTATTTCCGCCTGATGATTCGCCATGCGTAATTGATTGTCTTGGAGAAAAAAGAATTAATTACCGAACAAAGTTCCATGCATTTGTTTTGGTACAGTAACATCTGGTGCGTGCTTGCGCAGATGTTACAAATTATGCGACTTGCACACACTAATTGCATAAATCGCCTCATTTGCATAAATCGGGATCCCATATCGCATTTGCATTTTTTTTATTAGATATGTAATTGGTCGGTGAGTCAGAAGTTAACATTGGTAGATCATTTCTCCAGGATAGAAGGTTTTGTCGTTGGAGCCTGCTCGTTTTAAAATAGAAGAGATGCATTCAGTCATTGAAACGTTTTAAAGTCAATATGAGCTCGTGAAGTGCTCCTCAGCCTGGTTAACTCAAACAGGAGTCAGGCTGTCATTCAAGAGCGAGATGTTTTGTCTGTGAAGCCTGGAATTCAGAAAGTCCTTTGCCGGAGTATTTTAGGGAACCCATAACGTATACTGTTCACCACAACTAGTCCCCAGTTGTGAATTTTTAATTATGCCAGATCATTTTCAGTAAATGGGACTCTGGGCTCAATTAGTGCTGTCAGATCCAATTTTTCACTCACCTGCTATTGAGCTCCATCCTGTGTTGTTTGCAGTAATTGCCAAATCCACAGGATGAGGAGTCTTGGGAAAGATGAATGACTGCCACAGTTCCCATTCTCCTGGCCCATCTCTCCACGCACTGTAATAGGGATACTTAATCCTTGGGAAATTAGGACACAGAGAAAGAGAAAAAATTAAACACGTAACCGTCCAATAATATTTTCACTGGGTAATTGTGCTGATGAATGTTTAGAGAGATTCTGGAGGACTTGGTATATTTCCAATGTTTTGCCAGCATTTAAATAGTTGGTTTAATCTTCGTAATGTTTGATTTTTACTGCATTTAATTTTTCATTTATATAAAACAAACACAATCTGCGGTTTTTGAATAATTGAATCATTGATCTAGTTAATTGTAACCAATACAACACTACTCTTACATACAAAGGAGTATTTTAGACATGTCTGTTAACCAGCTTCTGCAGCTTCCGGTTTCCTTTTTGCTTTTTTGGTAGCCCAGGAACTCTGAGCGCAGCAGCTGTATTAAGCTTAATATTCAATTATATTAAAGCTGCACCTCGATTAAGATATATATATATATTTACTTCTTGTTCTTCTTGGTAAACATATCCATAAAATAATTTGTGTGGTCCATGTACCTGGCCAAAGACTTTCCAATGCAGACCTGGTTTGGAGACCTGTTTTCTCTTTTTATGGTTGCATACAGATGTGTCCAATGTGTCCACATTTAGCTTTACACTCCATTGTGCAGCTTTTGCAACATGTATATGTATATATATATATATTTATGTGTTTGTGTCTAGATGTGTAGATGTAGGTTTTATATATCTATATACAAGTCTGATCTGACCATCTGCCGCTACAGGGTAATACTTCCCTGGTGACGATGTATGGTTCCCAGTGCATCTAGTCAAATAGTCCCCACATACTGCTACCCTCGATTTTTGATTGCTAACACTGGGAGCCATACAGTCTATAAACAGCACTGAGATGACCATACCTTAACAGGTCTGCACTGTTCTTACTTTAAAATGAGGACAGTGCGGAAGTGTGAATAGTATTAAACTATTAAACTCTTTCTGGACTATTTAAATAACTTTAGTCTGAAACAGGTCGAGGACACTATTTATTAAATAAGGTAAAATAAGGGTACTGTGAATATAACAGTATATTATATATACCAGGGGCTTCCGAACATTTTCTAATTGGGAAGGGAAGGGGGAGAAAAATTCCTCTGTTTGGGTGTTCCCCCCCCCCAAAAAAAAAAAATATATAAAAAACCTGGCACCTGGAACCTCCAGATACTTATGAAAGATTACTTACCTTATCTTCATCTTTTAATCCCCTGCTGACCTTTCTCTTTTCTTAGAAGGGAAGAGGAAAAAGGGAGGAGAGGTACTGGTGGAGTACTGGAGGGGTACTGGGGGGTACTGGGGGAGTACTGGAGGAGTACTGGAAGGGTACTGGAGGGGTACTGTGGGGGGACTGGAGGAGTACTAGAGGGGTACTGGAGGAGTACTAGAGAGGTACTGGAGGGGTAGCTATTGTAAAGTGCTGGCTGAGCAGTGACCGCTAGACACATCTGTAGGGACATCTGCAAGATAAAATGAAAAGGGAAAAAAACCTTATAAAACTCCTGATTCTGCTTCATGTACTCTAGTTATTACTAATCAGCTGTATTAATATAATACATACATGTATTAATACGTATAATACAATAGGCTAGTTGTCCCTGCTGTGTTTTGCTGGGCTGACAGGAGTTAAATAGAAAACATCTTCCTAGCTCCAAATAAAATCATTGCCTGTTGGCACTCAATCTCTTCTCTGTACCCATGTCCCCATTTTCTCTTGTTTACAGAGCTTGAACAGGAATTCATGCAAGTTGAAAGGTTGTAAATGGCTCGCTAATTTGTAGCCATCCTTAGGGAAATCCTATGCTCCTAACTGATAGCCACCTTCATAGATGCTTTTAAAAATGACCTTGAAGTGGGAATGCAAAAGTGTGAAACGGCAGCATTAAGAGCAATGGAAATTGCACAGTAAGCGTTGTCTGCATCACATTATACATGACCAATGACCTAAAATAGCGGGAAAAATATGTAGCGGGGCTACAGAAAAAATCTGACATTCCAGCTAAGACAAATTATTTATTAGAACTGTTGTATAAAGTAGCTATGTGTTTACTTTGGAGTTAGGTGTTAAAATATAGTTGATGTCATCTACAGTGTTTTGATGGGTTATGAGACTATTGGTGATAGATCATGAAGCTTGCATAAGGTTACATTCCCATTATTTGTTTAGGTCTATTCCAATATGCCTTATTCTTGAGGTACCAGAATCTGGCTCAAGAACCAATTACCCTAAACCTGAAAGTCACAGTAAAGCAGGGGGTTGGGAGAACTTCCAAGAACATACAAAGACACCTGTTATTACACTGCAGTGGAAGGAGCAAGTATGAAGTTTCCTAACCATGGTGTCTCCTGGACTGTCAAAAACAAAAACAAGTTACATTTCNGTTCATTATCTTATCTGTTACACACCCCTTGTCCTCCATATTTTATCTCACAATACCCTTGCACACTCTCATACACTTATTGCCCACGATCTTATTTCTCAAACATTCCCTCACCGCCATGTTTGGTCTCGCACATCCTTGCTCATCAGCTATTCTCTCGCATTCCCATGGCAATATATCTTCTCTCACATTCCATTTGCAACATCTTCTCTCCTATTATCTGTAAACAAGCTTTTCCATCACTTACTCCCTGACCTCTGTACGCCTTCGTATGATACCCTTCACCTTCAATTTTGTACCACCAACTTCTCGCTTGCCTGTAACACTTCACCCACATACATATCCTCACTCATCACAAGATATATCTCGTTCTCTCAGATCTTCACAGGACATACAACTTTCTGCTACTCTAAACAAATGTTCTGATTCCTGGTTTCAGGACTTCTTCTGGGCTGCACCCACTCTCTGGAATAACCTTCCTCGTTAAGACTATACTCTCCAAACATTTAAGCACTCCATTAAAACTCATCTGTTCAGACAAGTTTCCAAGATCCTCAACGTACTCACAACACTTTTTCCATACTAAAATTTTCTGCAACCAACACTTCTGTATGACTGGATCATACAGAGCGCTGGGAACTTTTACCATACATCACGGCTGGACCATTGTATAATAAATAGTACGTATGCATTAAACCCCAATCTACTATAGAGCTTGCGAACAGGGCCCTCTTCTCCACGCATTCAGTCTGTTACCACCCAGCCAGCTATTGATTGTTACATTGCCAAAGCGCTACACAATCTGATGGCGCTATATAAATACCTGTTAATAAATAAAATAAATAATATATAAATAGGGCATTGCATAGTGAAAATATTTTCCAATTAGGACACCTCTCTGAAACTTGGTGCTCAGTCACATTGGTGCAAGGCATTGGGGAGTCCCAAACCACTGGACGTGATGATTTCTTGTGCTTCCTTAGCCTATACAAACACAGGTACAAAACCTGTGCACTGTATGTAAATGAATTTAGTTATTTCCAGGAAGCTGTATTTTGTTGTCTTGTTTTTTTATTAGCTGCCACAAATATATTCACAACGCTTCGGGGCAGAAATATATATTAGAGTTTCCGTTCAATTACTGACAGCTGAAAAATTAACAATTGCTAAAGCTTGGCAGTAATTGCACTTAATTAATCAAACACTTAGACTGTCATGTAATTGAGACAAATCAGGAGTTTTACAGATCAAACGTAGTCTTTTGATGGGAAAGACGTTTTATGAGAGAGCGAACTATGCCACGCACCTATTATAATACGTTGGTTAATAAAGGTAGATTTCTTTTCTTGTTAAGTGCATACATGGAATCTGCGTTTGATGAAGTTTCAAACAAACTGGCTCACTCTACTGTATGCCAAGTTACTCCCAACTATCAGTTCACTGTATCCCAAAACTACTGCCACTTGACCTGGGTTTTTTAATTGGGACCCATTTCCACCTAAAAAAAACCAGGGTGTGTGCTCACTCGTGCCGGTGAAAAAGGGGCATTAGGGTGCCTTGATCTGAAGGCAGGACCTGACTGGCCATCTGGCACTTCTGGCAAATGCCAGATGGGCCAATGGAGTGATCTGCCGCTACAAAGTTCCGCTGGAAAGCTTAAGCCATCCACCAATCAGTGTGCTGACAGCCATTCACTGACTGGCTGCCAGCTAGAAAAAAAATAGGGTAAATCTCAGCAGTCTGATTGGTGGTTTACTTTAGGTGGGCCTGTGTGCATTAAATGCCAGGGCTGATTTTTAGTCCCAGTCCGGCCCTGTGTAGAGGCCACTGGTGCAGTGTATTTCTGGTTATTTTAGACATTGCTCTCTCCCATGGGATGGCTGCTACTTACTGTGAACAAAGTGGGACTCCAGGTGAGAAGATCGTAGCCTCTAATTTACAGCATGTAAGTCTAGTGTTACTGCTGTTGGGAAAAGTTGATGATACCCTGATCAGAACCAAATCTATTGGCATTTCTTGTTTAAGAGTGTGTGATGATGTATTACCTTACTCTCATCACCACGGGACACATATTCCAAGGCAAAAAAGAAAACCTTTCATGAAATACTGCCCAGAGATTGTTTCTCATATCTTATGCTTTCCAAAAGTCAGCGACCTAACCATCAATCCTGCACACTTTGCACACATAATACAGAATATTTAAGCAACTACTGGCCGTACTGGGGCTTTATAGCTATGCAGAAAAATAAGGGAAAGGATGAATGTATTTGTGACCCCTGCATCACCCCTCCTTACATCTGTGTGAGTCAGTGAACACAGGTCGAGCGTAATGAAAGATAAATGAAAAGTCATAGAGTATAGCTTAGGAGCCATGCCAAAACTACAGAAGCTGATTTATTTCTTGTTATTTTTATTATATTTGGATAAACTCATAAAAACATGTGTTTCATTTTATTTGAATAAAGTTACATCAGACTTGATCCAGGCTGCCTGATCACAAAATATTTATGCATTCAGAATGCTTGTATTCCACATGAGCAGGGCCAAGATCACCCGGGCCTGGTACTCACAAAGTCCCGACACCCCCACATGACACAAAACATCAGCGTGGGAAGCCATCGGGCCTATTTAAACATTATTGGCGTCTAAGTGAGTTCAGGCAGGCTGCATACCTCCCAAGTGTCCCGATTTCGGCGGGACAGTCCCGCTTTTGGGGGGCTGTCCCGCCGTCCCTCCCGCCTCCCAGTTTGTCTCGATTATGGGACAAACTATTTTCAAATCAATTAAAAAAGTATTTATTTGCCGCGGTCACGGCAAAAAGGGGTGGGGTTAAGGCGGGCCGTGGGCGGAGTTAAGGCGGGCCGAGGGCGGAGTTTGGGCAGGCCGGGGGCGCGGCCTATTTGTCCCGCTGCCTCCGGCCGAGATGTTGGGAGGTATGAGGCTGCCGGCAGGGTCCTGCACACTAGTATAGGGCGCCGGGGGGTGGGGGGATGGCCAGGCCCGGCTGTCCCCCCTGATGGTAGCCCTGGTTCTGCGCATGTGTGAACATGACATCTACACATCTGAACATAATGGACCAGATCCAGAATGGCACTATTCACTTACTCACAACTTACTCATAAGGGCAAAACCATGTTGAATTGCAGGGGAGGTAAATTTCATTAGTTGCAAACAGTGTTAGAGTTGAGAGACGATGTTTCCTAGCACAAGTGTAATAACAGTGTAACAGTAACGCTGGTCAGTATCTGTGTGCAACATGCAACAATAAAGTATTCTCCCTGCATGCACACACTGACATTCATTTTACCTCCCCTGCAATTCAACATGGTTTTACCCACTCTTAAGTTGTGAGTAAGTCAATAGTACCTAAAGTGATAAGCCTTGGATTCTGTGCATATTTGCAATCCCAATAAAGAAATAATAATTGTAGAGCAGAAAGTCTTGCAGAATATGTACAAAGGAAGCTTTTATTCACCCTGGTAGTGCAGAATTCTTCTGTGATAGGATCCCCTGCACCGTCTTGCAGTACGGAAGTCTAAATCAGTACTCATCAAGAGGATATGCCCATAATAAATAGGAATACCCACCTGCTATCTACCTGTCTGTCTAAATATGTGTGTATAAAGTTTAGGTGATTAATAATGGCTAATAGTCCATTAACGTAACCAGACTGATGGTTTATTACCAGGGACAGTATAACAGTGGCATACAATGAGTTAACTGGAGTACGCAGGTATTGCAGATCCACAGTAGAGCATCTGGCAGGGTCATGCTGGTACATACAATCAGGGATGACCAGCTGTACGCACAGCAGTGTTGAGAGTGGTTGGCAAGGCACAAGTACTATACAGATGTGGTGTCTGTGAGGGGGTAATGGCGCTGACGCTCCATACAGCTATCTGTCTCACTCTCTGATGGTCTGAACCAGGTGTAGGCAAACTGCGGCTCTTCAGGTGTTGTCTAACTACAAATCCCAGCATGCTTTAACTGCATAGACATAGTTGATACCTGACAAAGCATGCTGGGTCTTGTAGTATGACAACACCTGGAGAGCCGCAGGTGAATGGGTCGTGTCTGTGCATTAGAGCCTATCAAGCAATACTGGCACCATCTCCATGCAGCAACCAGCAATAGAGAACGGAAGGAAACAGCGAGCACTCCCCTCCAACAGTATAATAGGCTATTTAAAGTAGCCTACGAACATTTAACAACTCTGATCAGTGCCCTGTGCATCCCCTAATAACCAACCAATCCTCCACAATGGAGCGCTGCTCAGCCGAGGGGACAGGTCATGGGTGGACAGCTAATTATGGAAGAGACATTATGAAAGTGACATGTCAGGTATAACTAAGTATTCTTCCCCGGTTAATGTCTGTGGGGATGGCACAGGCAGCGTGTGGCCCAGCTCTGCATTATGAATTGAGATGGCGCTGGTTTCCTGACTTTCACTAAGATGACATTTAAATTACACGAGGAGCTTTTGTGCTGTCTCTTTTGAAAGTGTGGTCCCCCCGTGTTAATAATATGCGTACAAAACAATCATAATGCTGATGATATCTCCCAAAGGCTTTTAAAGGTCACTTGGCATTGGCACTATTTAGAAAAAGTCACCTGTCACCGTAATTGAAAGGGGCAGATGGATGAAGGACAATGGATTTCAAGAGAAATGCCAACAACCCAGAGAAAGGATTTCTTTTCTAACGTAGTTAGCCTTATTTTCTAGAGGAAACAATACATCTGTGCTCTTTCTACTGGAAGATGCTTTTTATATACCCAAGGGCTTGTTTTCCATCTCTAACAAGGGAGCACACTGGAGTATGTAGTGTTTTTCATTATTCCAATGATTAGTAGGTTTCTGCTGCATCACACTCAGCCGCAGTATTACCATACCCAGTGCCGGGTAGAAAGCAGGCCATAGGTTTGAACAGGGGTAGAGAGCAGGCCATGGGTTTGAACAGGGGTAGAAAGCAGGCCATGGGTTTGAACAGGGGTAGAAAGNAACAGGGGTAGAAAGCAGGCCATGGGTTTGAACAGGGGTAGAAATCAGGCCATAGGTTTGAACAGGGGTAGAAAGCAGGCCATAGGTTTGAACAGGGGTTGAAAGCAGGTCATGGGGGTAGAACAGGGGTAGAAAGCAGGCCATGGGTTTGAACAGGGGTAGAAAGAGGGCCATGGGTTTGAACAGGGGTAGAAAGCAGGCCATAGGTTTGAACAGGGGTAGAAAGCAGGCCATGGGTTTGAACAGGGGTAGAAAGCAGGCTATGGGTTTGAACAGTGGTAGAAAGCAGGCCATGGGTTTGAACAGTGGTAGAAAGCAGGCCATGGGTTTGTACAGGGGTAGAAAGCTACGGAACTCATTTCAGATCCGTCTTACGGGGTGTGCCAATACATACGCATACCTAAACTCTATGGGATATATTTACTAGGCGGTGAGATTGCAGAGAGATTGAAAAGTGGGGGTGTTGCCTATAGCAACCAATCAAACCAAATGAAATTGAGAGCTTGAATCCCCACTTTCCAATCTTACTGCTATCTCACCACAGCAGGGAGCACTATTGACTTACATATGCATCTGCTTCTGCCCAGAGCACTAAAGGTCGCTTTATGAGCACTTATTGCCTACAATGTCTGCATGTGCATCACCCTGACCCCATATACTGTCTGTAAGTATGTTGTATTTTTGATTGTGGTGAAGAGTGTCCCATGAAACCAATGACAACACAGGCTCTATGGAGTTAGGACTCTTAAAGACTCTTGTCACTAGGAACAACGTCCGTCATGATTTTTTCTGCTGATTTCATTTGGAAGTAATGTTTTCCTAAAGCAAACCATACGACAAGTTCCGGTCCTAATATTGTAAGTAGTGACCTTTGTAAACGATTTCTAATACGCCGCAGCCTAGTCCTAGCTTTTCCCGTATGTCCTTTATTCTCCCTTGAGGAATAGCAAGCGCATCCATATAAGAGAGTCTATCAGTCCTGCCATCTTCACCTTGATTGGCAGTTATATGAGAAGTGGCCTTTTATGTTAGAAAATCACCTCTGCACCTCCACAGCTCCTCTGTTAAGTACAGGGCACTTTCTCCATCGGGGCTCAAATGATTTCTCTTTGGAAAGTACGCCAATATGTATTATTGTTCTGCCCTTCCACTGACTCATTCCGAGCCGACGCGACTTTCAGTCCATGTTTTTCACGTCAATGAAGCACCTGGTAGATTCCAGTTCAATAAGCCTCATCTCTGATTTGATGCGTGAGGGTCGAAGGTGTATTGCAAAATGCTGCTCTTTGCAAGTATTGTTCTTTTATGTACAGAAATAGTAACATTAATGAGGTTTTTCAGAGTACACCTACTGCTATTCATAGATTATAATATATTACGTACCTACATCTTATTATGTATCCAATACATTTCCAACATAGAGAGAAATGAGAAAATAAACTCAACATACCTTTAGTATAGAGCTTCATTGTCTGCTCTGCAATAGTATACAGAAATATAATGAATGATGAGTGGCAACACAGTGGCTCCAGGTCTGCGTGGGTTTAATCCGGGGACTCCTGTTTCCTCCTACATTCCCAAAACATGCTGGTAAGGGTAATGTGGCAACTAACTAAATGATCCCTGGTGTATGTGCATGAATGGAGTTTAGGTGTCACTGACACAGTACCAGAGGGAAGTGGGTGCGGAGGGTTGTGAAATGGGCAGAGAAGATGGTTCTTATGTGCCGTCAAATCCTATACTATGCTATGGTTCTAGGCGCTGTGTATGTGCACTGACAGTTCTTTTTGGTTTCAAAAGTTAAAGATGTGGATGCTGTATGTGTCCTGTAGCTGGTGATGTACTAGCCAACACGTATATACGGTTGTATGCAGGGCTATATTAAGAGCCACATGGGCCTGAGGCTGAAAATGATGAAAGGCCCATTGGACGGGCCAGTGATGTGTGGGTGTGACCACTGTTGTATATGGTGGCCAGGTACATGTGAGCCACTTAATCACCCTGTGTCCTTCCTCATCACACTCTTCCTCCTTCATCATACTGATTTCATTAACTGCAACACTATGGGCCTTCTTGACAATGGAGGCCTGGGGCTGTAGTCCCATTAGCCCATTAGCCCTGGTTGTATGTACATTGTTACAAGCAGGCCGTGAAGTTCTGGCTCCCGGTTTGTGATGTTCACTTGTCAATGTAAGAAATTTCAGATTATGAAACCAGTCCAAAAGGATAAGTGATATGCTGCACTTGGGATTTTAAAAGGAAGATACCATTCAGCAGCTCACAAAGGCTGCTGCGAACCGTAGCTCTGCTCGTTGGTGCAAGACATAAATTCAGCAGGACGTTATCGACTTGCTTTCAGAATCCTATAGATTATATCTCTCGTGGGTTCTTTTTTTTTCTTCTCTTTTTCTGATGCATCAATAGTTTTAACTTTAACTCCACTGCCGGCAATTGTGAAGCCTTCCGCCGGTAGACTGATAGGAGCAGCAGTAACGTTTCAGGTTACAGGCGCTGTTTTTCGTTTACCATTGATAACATATTTGATATTCTGTTCATTTTGACTCCATGGCATTTGACAAGTGAATCCAATTTGTTCCGATTTAGATGACATACCTGCTGTTATGTAATTCCATTAGGAGGTGCCTGCAGCAGCAGCGACGTGGCCAATCTCCGAAGACAAAACTGTAATAGGACATGTGGCGGCATCGCTGTGTGGTTGCACAGTGCTGATGGAGAGCATGACCTGTCTCAGAGCTGTGTTTCAGCAAGCTGAGAGGCGCACAATTCACTCGGAGGCCCTAATCATGGCACATCCATAGCAAGGAGTGAGGTAGCAGGGCATTTATAACCAATATCATACCTATATAGATATTGTACAGATGCAGTACTACATGAAACATGTTAAACAATAAATAGATATGAAATAGATATTTAATGACGTTTAAAATCATTTTTGTTACATGACACAATTGACTGTGTCATTCATTATAACAATGTGTCACTGTTCTTTATTTATGTAATCATATTAAATGAATGGAAATAAGACAAATCTGTCATTTCCGACCCATAGAACAAATGTATAATAATGTGCATGGGCGTAACTATGGAGGGTGCAAAGAGTGCAGCTGCTATGGGGCCCAGGCAGCAATGGGGAGCCCCACATATATATATATATATAGTGCAGCTACAATTTTATGACATACACATACACACATGCATACACAAATTATATGCACACACCTATAGTCACTGACCTCTGTCTGTTGTATCTTTTCTATGACAGTACCAGTATTTATTTTTACTTTTTTATTTTTTTTTTACTAATAAATACATGATATTTATATTATATATAAATGTGTATAAATTGTATATAAAAAATGGCGGAGACCTGAGTTGGGGGCCCCATTTAAATTTTGCTATGGGGCCCCCAAATTCTAGTTACGCCCCTGATAATGTGCAAAGCTGTACAGGGGGACAACTGGAAATCGGCTGGGTTAATGCTGAATATGTTAGTAAATACAGTTGGAAGAAAGCCAGTCCTGGTCTGATGGGTAATGTGTGGCTGCTGTCCGTTGTGCTGAGCTGACAGATATAACATGCCGTGACCACTTACATGGGAAGGTAAAGGTGACTCCATGTGAAAGCAGTCATTCAAGTGTCAGCCCAGTTTATATTCCCATCTTCCATTCTGCCTGTAAAACTTTGTGTTGTATAGTTTTTTTTTATATTTATACTTTTTTATGTAAAATTAAACTGAAAGCTTCAATCTGAATGGTTGCTATGGGCAACATCCCCGCTTTTCCAATGCCGCAGTTTAGTAAATGTAGACCTGGTGTAAAAATGATTGCATGTGCACTTCCACACTCCAGTTATGAATATGAGTTCTTGGAAGTACATCTGTCAGTGGTGCGGGTAAGGGTAATTGGGAGGGGGGGTAAGTATTTAAATAGCACAGTAAGGACTGGGTTCAGCGCTTGCGCACTATGCTAAGGTCTGCATCGACCACAAGGTGTGTGTAGAGAACTTAAAGTGGGGACACAGACTCTAAGGTGGTCTTGTAATCTGAATTCTACGGGGGTCTGGATTTGTGTTGCCACAGCTGATGTGTTTGAACAGCCAAGATACAAGCGCTGTGAAAGACTGGAGCCAGCCTATTGTAATGCAATATACAAATACTTGTTACCATTCATACAAATACAATTATATTCAGTCCTTGCTGCTCTAAAGTGGCCCAATGAGATACTGGTGTTGATAGTATTTGGTGGTCTATTTTATTTATTTTGAAGTAATCATTTTTATGTGCTTAGAAACTGACTGTAACTGTAGTCGTTAGAGAATGTTCTTTTATTATTTTCCATAAATGACTTGTATATGCTTCTCTCAACTGCTATCAGTGCACGTTTAATGCGTGGTTTCAGATATTTATGGCATTATAAAACTGTGATGAACACTGCAGATTGTAGCTGATCACCGATTGTAACCAGTTTATATTATTCATCTTTTACATCTGCAATAGAAATCCATTTTCTGGGGAAGCGTTACAACACGTTTGGTGGATTTCGAATAAAAATTCTGTACAGTGCAGCTAAAATACAAACCGTACAACAAAGAAAGAGACTCGACAATGACAGCTTATATGTTGTTACAACAATGATCAATTAGCCCGACCTGCGAGGTGGGGATTTGTTGCAGGTTCCGTGTGATAATTGTGTTCACAGCGTTACGTGGTATGAACAGTTTTAAGACAATTAAATTCCATTCACATCAGGCAACCTCTGTAGTATAAAATAGTAAACACTGTAAACGGCTGGATTTACTAAACTAAGCTAAATGGAAAGTGGAAATGGTGTCTAAAGCAACCAATCCGATTCTACCTGACATTCTCTGGAATGTAATGGGAAAGTGATTGTGCAATCAGATTGATAGAATCTGATTGTAGCTTCTTTCCTGCTGTTTAGTAAATCTAGGACCCAGACAATCTTAAGCACCCCTTAGCTGCCTCCATCTATCTGCTGGGATATAAATTTGTAACCCGGCATTTAAATAATTACCCAGCCTGGGAGGGACTCTGCTGCAGGGCCGGCAACAGAACTCTTTTGGCCCAGTACAACCAAATTTTTGGGGGCTCCCCCCTCAATAGTAGGGGGGGAAAAATGGTACATTAGGGGCAACACAATTTATGGAGACATGGGCCTAAATTCACAAAGCGGGGAGTTTGCAGGGGAATTGCATACTGGAGAATGAGAGCTCAAATCTGATTGTTTGCTATGGGCAAAATCCCCACTTTTCAATTCCCCTGCAAACTCCCTGCTTAGTGAATATATCTTCTCTTCTGTATCAGGTTACATTGATATATTCCAGAGATACTATGATGCACCCTCGACGCTCTCCGCTCCAAGCTGTACATGCTTAATAGTCTTTCTTTGTATGTTTTGTGATGCACCCCATGCACCATTTTATTTGCATGATCTCTGATCTATATATATATATATATATATATATATATATATATATATATATATATATGTCCTTCTGTAGAAATAAACACATTTGGTAAACAAAGCAGTGTATTTATGTTGGAACAAGATCTACTGTACTTACTGCTCACTGACTCCAAAATAAAGGTTATTAACTCAATTACATTTTGTTTAATGAAATATCAGATCTCTGCATTCATGTGTTCCTTTGTGTTCAGGCACAATGCATTGTGAAGGCCATTCGTAAAATGTTCCTAGGAAAGTGAAGGNCAACTTTTCATACTGTTTTCCCATCTCCCTTTAACAATATGGTTCTCATATTCACCCTACTGCCATCCGTGATACAGAATATCTACACAATCCAGCACTCAACAAATACTGGGTGCTAGTTTTTGCCAAAATTTGACATCTGAATTAATAGAAACATAGAAGGTGACGGCAGATAAGAGCCACATGGCCCATTTAATTTGGCAAGTTGTGTATTTAAAACTATACTGACCTTAGTTGATTCTCAATTAAACTGGCGAGGCTATTCCACTTATCAACTACCCTTTCAGTGAATTTGTCTGCAAATTTCTTCTAAATTTACCACCCTTCAGTTTATATGTATGTTCTTGTGTTCCCTTAACCTGGATACCATGTGTAATGCCAAAGAACTGACCACAGCCTACCCACCCCTGCTTAAACTGGGTGAGTAGTGCCAACAGTTGCCAGCAACACATTGCCAACAGTTGCCAGCTGCTGGGAACCTCTGAGCAACGTTCAGTGGGTGCTGTTGGATGAGGGGAAGGGTCTGGGCATAAATAAACCCCTGAAGCCAGTCCTTCAGTGCTGGCCTACTTACCTGTGTATACATGTGTCAATATAAAATAGATTGTTCCTATATTCCTAGATTTTTAAAAAACTATTGCCTAACGCTGACATAAATAAACAGGGTCAGTATAACAATGGGGCTTGTGAGTTCCAGGCCATTAAATAACATACTGTAAGTCCATCAAGATCATAGACTTCACTTATTAAGCACCTCAGGGGCGGTGCTGACGGGTTCGAGCCGATAGCAAAGGGGCGTGCATGCTTCAGTCTGAATGAGGAGGTGTGGAGAAGGAAGAGAACCATCTAGAAGGAGAAAAGCTTAGACAGCGCATAATAATGCTGAGTGCTCTTTATAAATACATTTTTAGCGAGCCCATTAGCATTCGCACCCCCTGCACCCACAATAGTTACACCACTGATACCGCTGCTTCCAATAGTTCCTTCATTATTGTGGGCTCCAGGCCCCTTCTATCCCTACATCTGGCAATGTAATTATATAGAAACCACTTCCCGTGACCCATTTATTAACAAGGTACGCCTGTTATAGGAACATTTATCTCTAATACCATGCTGAGAAATGTGAAGAAGAGGATCATCACTGAACAATCCCAGGGTGTGTGTGTTGCGCAGTACATTGTATGCATGCCTTTACAGCAGGGATAGAAACAGTTAAGTGTTTTAGGCTTCCCCGCTATGTTCTGTAATTGAGCACTACCTGTCTATTACTTTTTTTATTACCTCTTTCATGGTGGTGCAGCTGCATTGCAGTTATGGTAAAAGAGAGCTGTAGAGAAAGTGTCCTGTTAGATTTGTTTGTGGTATCACAGATGTGTTAATGAACGCGGAACTAGTGTGAATAACAAATCCCAGTCTATGTAAGAAGCAGGTCACAAGGGATCTAAATGAAGCAATCCTTATAGCCAGTGTCAGCTGAATCTCCTTCAGGCCTTTCTTCACATTCATTGTCACACTCCAACCTATAAAGGCTGGATGCAAGACACACACAGACAATAGTAAAAATAAACATTCTTAATGCTGATTATTATATTGCATGTGAGCACCGTACCCGCTACCTGTACATATTTGGCCAGTTCATTACAGATTCTTACCAGTCCCTTTCCTCCCTATACTCATCTTCTGGTTTATCAGTAGAGTTGTTACGATGACAGGCGGCGGCTCCTGTGGTGCTCTGCAAGTATTTAGGTGTAAAATAAGAGGTAGTGAAAGATACACCCCATGGATGGGTAAGAGGCGCCTCATTCATCTGACAGGGGTGTACTACGTTTCATGAAATGTTGGAGGGATAGTGCTCCACAGACCAGGCTGTATTGCAGTAACACTGAGTGTGTTTTGGGGGATATCTTGCACTGCTGTATGGAGCTGAGAATTTGGCATTTTTATTTTTAAACTGGAAATATAAGATGTCATGTTAAAATCTTTGTCAGGTGACATGCGAAGTCTATTATTCGTGCCTATTTTCATGGTTATGTGACTGGCTATTTTTAACGTTTAGTTGTACATGTATTCTATATAGCCAACCCTTGCAGATATTGCTTTAACAATACATAGCCTGAATTTGTATTACTAGGTGTACCCTATACAGTCACGTTATATAGCAAGATATGAACTGCCAGGTATTGTTCTGTCATTTCCAAGACACACATACTGTATTTAGATTTGTGAAGGTTGAAGTGTTTACTATACAGCTGAACTGCTCCAGTATGTCTCTAGTATTAAATAGCCTGGCATTGTACTGAAGGTGCACCCTATACTTAGTCATGTGATAATGCTGCTGATCCATTTATCTATGCTACTAAATAGATATGCCACCGTGAGAATGCTGTTCCGCCAGGGTTTAGATTGAGCAGTCATGTAGAAAAAGCTTCTTCCTCAGTGATATGAGCCAAGGTGCCGATCTGGGAAAGAGGGTTTAAATCTGTCACATTTTATATTGTGTCATTTAGTACATCAAAATGTAAACTTCACATTTCCTGCTGAATCTAATGCTTTTCTATAGAACATAACTAATGGGCTTTAATAGATTTCCTTTTATTATCTGAGCTGATTATCTGTATATGTGTCTGCTATAATTCAGTCTGGGGAAAAAAAATTAAAAAGTACCTAAAAGCTTACTGATGAGTAAACAGTAAATTTAGCCTGGGAAATGCTGGCAAGGCTATAAAATTCAGGACACCATCTGTCTCAGTGCTTGCAGCAAGACTTCTATGTGATAATTAAAATGTCATGCACANTTTTAACCGGAATAATCCTTACTAGTAAAGATTGGATCAGAGTTGTTTACATTATAAAGATAATCAGACATGAGCATATTATGTTGCTTCCTTTATTGCCCTCATGTACTAAAGAGGCATTTATTAGTTTTTATGCTGGGATCTCCGCAACATACTCCACGCTGGCTATATCCCCATAGAGCTTANAGTGTAGTGCAAAAATCTCCACCAAGGTCACAGCAGAGGACAAGNGAATTTAATATAACAGAATAATTTCTAATAAATTTATTCTTTAGTTCTGGGATGGTAACCATTTATCAACAGCAAGGGTGGTAGAAGGTGTATACCTGCAAGGGTAGCAGAAGATACAGGGATGAGTTAATAACAAGGCAATCCATGTGCTGTTTCTAGGGATACTTATAATGGCTAGAAGTGGCGGCTGGACGCTTGGAATAGCAAGAGGGGGAGGCTGACCACATGGAATAGCCAGAGGTGGAGGCTGGCCACTTTGAATGGCCAGAGGTGGAGGATGGCCTCATGGAATGGCCAGAGGTGGAGCATGGCCTCATGGAATGGCCAGAGGTGGAGGATGGCCTCATGGAATGGCCAGAGGTAGAGGCTGGCCTTATGGAATAGCCAGAGGTGGAGGCTGGCCACTTTGAATGGCCAGAGGTAGAGGCTGGCCACTTTGAATTGCCAGAGGTGAAGGCTGGCCACTTAGAATGGTCAGAGGTAGAGACTGGCCACATGAAATGCCAGAATTTGGAGGCTGGCCACTTGGAATGACGAGAAATGGAGGCTAGTTGCTTGAAATGGCCAGAGGTGGAGGCTGGCCACATGGAATGGCCACAAGTTGGAGGCTGGACACTTGGAATGGCCAGAAGTTGGTGGCTGGCCGCTTGGAATGGCCAGAGGTGGAGGCTGGCCACAAGAAATGGGCAGAAGTTGAAGGATGGTCACTTGGAATAGCCAGAGTTGGAGGCGGGTTGCTTGGAATGGCCAGAAGTGGAGGCTCTTGGTTAATTATTATATAAAAACTGTTTGATAATGTTCGGCACGGCCCACACAAACCTTAATCTTCTTGAGGAAGAAAATCTAAATTTGGGGACAGTCTTTTAGGTGCACCACCTCTTAAACTGGTTATACACTGACTGACTGACTCAAAACACCAACAGAGCAGTCAATAAACACACTGGAATAGTACAGAGCGATCTGCTGGTCACTGGGGATGTCTTCATTAGGTTAGGATGGTAGGGTTATTTGAAAATTCATAGTGATTTAAATATAGTAAAAAAAAAAAAAGATCATAATACTATAATACGATAAATATGCATTTTAAACCAAGAAAACTGTGGCTGAATCTGCAGTGGAACTATAGTTTACATATTATGCACATGGAGTATTAACATCATTTATGACTTCCCTTAACTCACACCTGCATTGTTGG
>JABWIB010001204.1:31719-43652 GCA_016617825.1 Platyplectrum ornatum
CATATCCCTCCTCCACCTGCTGGGTTTAGGCATATCCCTCCTCCACCTGCTGGGTTTAGGCATGCAGATGTCATGTCCTGCCCACAGATCTGCTTGTGGATGAAACATAGAAAGTGACGGCAGATAAGAGCCACATGGCCCATTCTGTGTGCCCCATAAATGCATTCCGACTGCATGGAAATCCGTGGCATAACATCTGCATGAGTGTTAACATAAAGAGAGCAGAAATAGAGGCTGGAAACTTAGAAGGGGCAGAAATAGAGGCTGGACACATACAGCTCTTGTTTAATATATATATGTGTGTACTGTTTCTTAATGTCTGGCACAGTGGCTGAAGCGGTATGGACACATAGAAAATAATAGCAGTGAATGGAGATAACTCTTCAGTTAAATCAGTGGCAGCAGTGGCGGTATGACATACTACCATATATACCCATACTTCCAGGCCTGGTTTGGCAGGGGACCCCTTATATATTTCAAATTATTAATAACAAAAAAAAACACAAGCACATCTTACCTGTGGGTAAGGAAAACTTCCAAGCGCTAGCTGTAGAAAATACAAATAAAAAGCAAATTGAATAAAATACAATTTATTATAAACTTAGGACGGTTTTACATGATAATACAAGTTATTTTACAGTGCACAGAACTACATCTTGCCAAGCTCGCTGGTAATTAAGAAAGTTCTCTCTGTAGAGCAAATAACTTTGGATCGAAGCTAGGAGTTGTGGCAACACTTCCAGCAGGAGGGGGCATGTGTAAAGCATCTGCATGGAGGGAATGCAAAGGTATTTAAATTGTACAGTAAAGGATGCCTATAGAATGTAAGCTTCCAACCCGTTCTGCTTGTTACCACCCAGCCATGTCTTAACAGTAAAGCTGGCCATACACTGTAAGATAAATTGTTCCAATCGAAAGATTTTTTAAGAGTGGGTAAAACCATGATGAATTGCAGGGGGGGTAAAATGAATGTCATTGTTTGCATGCAGGGAGAACACTTTATTTTTTGCATTTTGCACACAGATACTGACCAGTGTTACTGTTACACTGTTATTAGACTTGTGCTGGAACCATCATCTCTCACCTGTAATACTGATTGCAACTAATTAAATTTGCCTCCCCTGCAATTCACCATGGTTTTACCCACTTTTGAAAAATCTTTCGATTGGAACAATTAATCTTATAGTGTATGCCCAGCTTTAATGAAATCTGATGGTGCTATATAATAAACTGATAATAAATAATGGATTGACTATGGGGCCAGTAGGTAAAGGTTAAGATAGGGCCCTGCTGGCTGATATAGCCTGCACACAAGTGGAGTGGTCTCTGCTCACACACACATACGTTTTGACACCAGCGCCTTTGGAAAACCTGCAGTTGGAGCTTAAATAGTGCTCTTAACTCTGGTTCCAGTCCATTGACGGGATTGTACAGAGCAGGAGTAATCTGTGGCCCTAAACAGAGCGGCATTGCAGGCAGGCATTACAGAACTCACACTTTCTCTGCTTCTTTTTCTTAATTAGAAATTCTCTGAGCCATAATTGTATCAAAGTATTGGAAACCAGGGTCTGTAGAGAGCACAGTACTACATTCTCCAGACACAGCCTGCAGTCATCACAGTGTATGAAATGTGCTTTAGATTTAATGGAGCCTTTACGGCCTTCTTAATTTTGCCAGTGTGCGTTTCGGGGAGGGTCACCCAGACGTGAGAGTTTGTTTATAAGTGGGCAGAGAGAGGGAGAGGAAGCTGTTTGCTTATGAATTGCATTGATTTTCTACAGTGACTGAACAAGAATGTTAGATTGTGGTATCTCAGGAGGTAAGTGGTTCATAGCGGTTGTCTGCTACAGAAGAGTGTCTTTGTGAACGGCGCTAATAGCATTTCCATTTCTTTGAGTACTGCTGACATGATATAATATATACATGCTCTCAGGAAGGGGTTAATCCCAGCACACGCATGGCAGGTAACTTAGCTGGGTATCTATCATGAAGCTGCAACAGTTCACTGAGTGAGCGATTGCAGGGGGCAGTGGCATAGTAACTGTGAATGAGGGCAAGAGAGCAAGTGAAGGAATTACAAATGAATGTAATCTGATGTGTACAGGCTGCAACCGCGGAGTGCGTCTGGGGGTTTAGAACAAAGCATGAGCAGAAAGGGGGGCAAGGAGGCTCCATGTTTAATGTATAACACTATTAGCTGGCAGCGAGCAGAGGCTCTGACCCCTGTGGAGGGGCACCGGGGCCAGGAACACAGACTGATGGAGGAAACAGCGCCCTGACCTGTAATAGGACACAGTCTGCGACAAGTGACAAAACACAAAATTACTGCAGGTCAGGACAGGGCATAGGAGACACAGCGCAGGTGAAGGGTGCAAGGAGAGTGGCACAGCACAGGTTATAGGAAGAAAATAGGAAGATTCATATAAGTAAATAAGTAGTGATGGAAGGAGAGACATACTGGTCAAATAATGCCAGAAAGAGTCTTCCTAGTAAAGGAGACACCATATACCCTATAGAAAGTTCTGGGACTTTTACTGGGGAAATAAACTCATGGCATCATAGATTTAAATATGTATGCCAACAAATGCATCACTGTTGATGGTGGGATCTGCAGAATCATTGGATGATTGGGAGTGCTTACACACTTCAGAATTGGAGTGAGCTTAATATATTATATTATTATATATGTTCCATCTTCTATTCTTCGTTAATACAGGAATATTGCTTATCAAAGTATCAGATTCTATTGCACACACTGTGAATGTCCTAATGTATGAAGGAGTTTGTGATGGGTGAATAAGTAATAAGAAACTGTAGCATGGATTCAGTGGTCCTTTAAATGCGAGGGATTTAATATAGCCCACATCTAATAGAAAATCTGCTGCAAAAAGCATATTGTACTAAGATCTCAGTGCATCCATAGTGCACAGTTCTTGTTTAAAAGCCTCCCTCTGCCCACCCTGCTGGAATAAGACTAGCTCCCACTCGCTCTGTAACCTAATGCTACAGCTGTAATTGCCTTATTTATCTTGTGGCACTCGCACAAGCTGTGTGTGCATTGGCTGCCTGAGTTTGATGCATGGAGGTCCCAGTCGGGCCTGAGTGGACCTTCGCTTACACTTCACAGACGTCCTGCAGCCCCCACAACTCCCTGTCCCTGCACAGCTGCTGGATAAATCATCGCTGAGTTTTACTCCAGCAAAGTTTGGCTGCGGCTTGAGCACCAGCTCTCCCGAATCGCTGGAGCACAGGGCCAGAACATGCACTAATTACGGAAGTTCTGGTCAGTGAGTGATGGATAACCCTCCTCAAGGCAGCCACCGCATTCTCAGCACTGGTGACAGAGTAGGAGGGAGATATTGTGCAAGCAACTATTAATTCACAGCCAGAGGTGCTGCTACTTAATTGTGCACTTAAATTGCCCCTAAAATCAACAAATAGTCGGGTCAGCAAATGTCAGCCTGCCCAGTGCCCCTATGTATCTGGCTGCACTCTGCCTACTACCTCATGAAGATTTTGTAGCGTGTTGCTTGGGTCAGTTATTTATTGCTATAAGAATAATAGAATAATGTACAGCTATTGCCAGATTAATTAATGAGCACTGACCAGTTAGACTGGAAACTGTGCAGAGAACAGATTACAAGCAGGGAATTCTTGCAGTCTCCACTAACATATATGTAACCTGTGCTTATCGAATCAGCATTTGTCTGTAAACAATGCACATGCACGTCCTGTGCGTTGTTTTTTTTTTGCAAACTATTTTACTAAAGCAATAAGCAGCACTGTCAACTTGTATGTGAATGTGGCTGCATTTCGCAAATTGTGAGTGATGTTTCCTCTACTTCAAGTAAGGATCCAAGCGTTACACACTTGTGGCTGCTTCAGTCTATACAGCATACACAGACAGATCATGTCATACGGATCCTTGAATAACACAAGCAGGAGTCAAGGCATGTGCTTGACAATCCTGTAGGCACCTGTTACCCTGGTTTTAAAAGGGACACTGAAAACGTATGAATAAATGAACAATGCATGTACACTGAGGGGTATGGGAAACGTATTTACTTACGTTTACAAGTTTTGGGTTTTTGCAAATAAATTTTATATGAAATACAATTCTGCTGAGCGGATACTTAATAAGACCTGTAAATCAAACAGTATTAAATGTATTCTGTATAATAACAGTATTTTTCATCTACTACACCCTGTGTGGCATGCATGGCACTAGAAGTTCCACAAGTATAGCAACACTGGGAGTCCACCCACAAGTTATTTTTTTACACCCATGTATATGATTTATTAGTAGCAAGCCATCAAGCATTTGTTCTAGATGGACAACAAAGTCCAGAATCAAGACTTTGGCCAGATAAAATAGTGCTAGGTACTTACACGGTCTTACACGGTGTATCTCTGCTAATATTTACACATAACGTCAAAGTTCTCAGATGAAATCCAATCATTTACAGCTCCTTAATATGCCTTAATTAGCAATACAATGTTTGCAGTCTATGTATTAAACTTTGTCAAGTGCAATAATAAATGAGAGACATGGGGGGCCATCTAGTTCTTAGAATACATGTCTCATCCCTATATGAGGCTTAGTGGTCACAGTTGCAGGGGTGCTAAGGCTTCTATACGTCACACTGTAAATCTGCTGTTTTTCTCTTAGATGCTATTTTATTCTTGAGCTTGACTTCTGTTTAAAATATTACCTTTATATTGATATAATGAACCAGTGACAATCATTTGGTAAGAAAAACTGTATATAAATGGAGTCATTATACCATCACTATCAGCGCTCCAGGGATCAGGTTTCCAAGTATATATAAAAATGATTATTCTACATCCTTCTAGAGTTTCTCGTTCCCCCTGCAGGATGTTCATACCATTCATAAGCCTTCTACTACTCTCATACTGAGAAGGGTTATACAGCACTAATGAGAAAGCCTTGCCTTGTACATATCTGTTTGCTATAAGCATGTATATATGACATAAGCATGCAATCAATGTGTCCTCACCTCCATGAATGAGATTCCCAAGCTCCAAACATCTGAGTGAATGCCGTATTGTTCTCCTGCAATTCGTTCAGGCTAAAGATAAATACAAATATTTAATCTTAATAAATAAATAAATATATATATATATATATATATAGTATTTTTTATGTCTCTGTTTTATACAACAGAGATACAAATACCATGAGTGTTGGTAATGTTACGTGGTCAAGGTCTGAGTTGATGGAGTGAATTATTTTGCCTGTGTCAAGGTCGTCAAAGTGTAAGACTGAGAACGGAGCTCTCCCCTGACATAGAGTCATGCTGTGCTCATAATGCACCTGGCTGCCTCCCACTTCCTCTCACATCCTCATAACCCCGGGGCCTCTGTACAAGAAAACAAACTCAGAAATTAGTGCCAGATGAGTGTGTGCTTATCCAGGTCAGTGCTTGTAAAATAAGATCAGTAAATAAGAGTCACACTTTGGGACCCTAATGTGTTGATCATCCCAGTGTTCCCTCTTGCCTGCTCTGGTGCGAGAATTTAGGAGGTGTCTCTTTCACAACTGCGGCGTTACAAACCCTGAAGTAAATCCCATGTACTTTAGGGTAATTTCAAAGTTTTAGAGTCACATGAAATGAACTGCAAGGGTTAAATGTGGGTTATGTTTTATTGCAAAGCAGCTAGAGAGTATAGCATATATGGAGATGCCCCCTCTCCTGGATCTAATCCACTATAGTCATTAGCAGATGGATGTGCCCTTCATCTGCCAATCCTTTTAATGCACACCTGGGATCTGCCTTTATGCCTTCAAAAGGACCCTCAATTTAATTACTGCCCCACTGAAAGGGTACAGGTGGCTCCTGTGTACAGCAATGTCCTGATTGAAGCATCCACATCACTTGAACATTGGAGCTCGATCTTATCCATAGACAGCCCTGGTTCTTGCCTACATAATGGAACTACAGTAGAGAAACTCACCGCCATATAAGCGTTTGTGCCCACGTAGGTCTTTGCAATAGAATTTACCAACTAAAAAAAACCAACAACAAAAAATAGAATGATAGTGTTAAAAAGACGACTGTGTAAAACGGGCAATTATTTCTCATTTAATCCACTCATCAAAGAAAAGAAGAATAAAATAGAGTGAAGATATAAAAGAATGAATAAAAAATATATAGAGTCATTTTATCTGCAGGCATTAAACACAAGATGATTACACTTATGGCTTTCTCTCCAACTTGTGAGTGGAAGCAAGTTAGTAACTATCATTCATACAATAGTCAGCGCGCTCTTTACATATACCGTATAGCTTGGGAGAAAAATAAGGTACAAAAAACACACAAAGTACACAGTGGTCGTCTTTACTGAACTTCCAAACTTCTAATGAAAGAATGATAGAAAAGTTACTGTACAATTAACACTTTCAAAACCAAAGGAGACAAATTTGGGAATGTGACGGTCTGTCCTCTGTGCTGCAGATACCTGTATGGCTTTTATTCGGAAGGTGGTTAGTAGAGATAATGACCTCAGACCTGTGACACTGTAAAAGGCAACGTATCTCATGTATGATTTCATAAGTGCGTTCCCTAACTAAGATGTAACGACCCATTTAAATAAGACAGACAGCAGACAAAAGCCTATGCGAGCCAGAATGACTCTCTAATGCTGAAATGATAGACAGACCACTATAATGAATGGAAAGAAGACAGAGTGCAGAAGATCCTGATGGACATACACATACTGTGTATCAGAGTAGGGCAGACACAGCTAGAAACACACAATGCCACACGTCTGTAAGAGTGAGGCTGGCAGTGCAGCAGGTGGGGCCAAATAGAATAGCTACTGGCCCCCTGAGTCTTGTGGTCTCTAGCCGAGTAAGGAGGAGTGAAGGGGCCTATTCAAAGTGACATGACAGGAAGGTCAGGGGTCAAACTGATGGGTGCTCTCTGGGGATGCCTAGAGATGGAAATTAATTACAATTGGGGGGAGGGTCTTGCCCAGACCTCACAGTCTTTGTTTTGCTCAACATTCATTTTTATTAATTATTATTATTTTTGATAACAGTCTCCCCTGGAAGCCTCCCCCCCCACCTCATTCTATTGTGTGGACAGAACCGATCTCCGCATAGCTCCCCAGAACGCATATTAATGAGGCCACAATCCCATTAGTAATTACCACATCATCTGTTACTCACTTTAACCCTTTACCTGCTGCATAGACCTGATGTGTCCGCTGGCGCCTACAGCCATGAAGTGGTGATGGGTAAATGACAAGGTGTTGGTACTAACCATTTACTTAGAAGAAATAGGGTATGTAGGGAAAAGATGTCTCAGGTCACTAAGGTCTTACCTGTATGCTCACACCAAAGTCACACAGCTTAACTTGTCCACGTGTATTCACCAGCATATTGGAGGGCTTTACATCTACAACAAACAACAGATCTATATTAATCACATGATAGAATCCCATAATAGAGATTTATGTATTAATAGGTTTTTATATTGCACCAACTTATTATAAAATCATTGTAAAAACAAGACTGAAGGCAGAAATATCCCAACACAGGCTATAAGACAAAACATGCAGCCACCGTTCACAAGTCCCTTCTAAAGAAAACCATGGGGTTCGCCATAAGTCGGGTGAAGTACCTCTTTCTCTACACATCTCATTCGGATGTACCTATTTTTACAATTTAGGGTAAAAAAATATAACTGGTTAACATGGACATTTTTTATTGTGGTGGTGATAGGGACTGGAGGGACACAGTCCCCATACAGTAAATGTGTGACAGTGTAGGGTCAACTAAACATATAGAAGGGGCAACTACACAAATGTAACATATTACCACATAAATTCATTAAACTTTAAAGAACCTATCACCACACTCCTTACTGTCTAAGATAACTCGAAAACATATACAGCTATGATACAGTTAGGGAATAACCATGCTGATATACAGGAGAGGCAATATAGAATTGTGGAGCAGACAATGGAGAGAGAGGCTGTGTCCTGGGTATACTCTTAAGGTGGCAAATCACGGTAACGATTCCCTTTTCCGCAGGTTTTGGACCGATGTTGCATAAGATATTTCCCTTGACGAACATGTTAATATCGCTACCATACATGATGCAAATATTGGTCCGAAAAAAAACCCAGCTACATAACCTAAAATCAGTGTGGTGCACACACAGCACAAAATTCGTTCCCGACGTGCATAAAAAATATGGAAAACATTGGTAGCGATGTCGGTCTTTGCCAATCACAGCAAGACATAGGACCCCCGAAACGATAATCGGAAATTCCGAATGATAAATTTGTCACCACCGACTAGTGCAGTCACGAGAATCGTTAGCAACAAGCACAAATTGTGACCATCCACGGCAACGAGTTTTTGACTCACGACCGAAAAATTCAACTTCGTTGCGATATTCGTTCCCGTGAATGGCCAGCTTGAATGTTTATTATTTCAGTTCTACATGCAAAAGCCCTTAAATCTAAATTAGTGTCATCATCTGAAGAACATACAGAAAATAATACTATAACTCCTCTGCAGTTTTGTACTCCAAAATATTTGGATTTGGTATTATCATATATGGAGTCATTTTCCCTTGTGGGGTTTACAAAACTACAAATTAATGTTAGGGCTATTTATTTACTCTTAGAATTAATTCACTTGAAATATTATCTAGCTAACTAACTGCAACAGAACCACACTAGGAGAACATCTGTAAATATAAACTGTAACCATGGTAAAATCAGATAACAGCATTAGGAAATTCAGCTACATGCTAAAAGTTAAATAACAATTTCAAAGTTGATTCAAATCAACATGCAAAAATGTATGGTAGTTATATAGATTCGATATATAGATTACATATATATCCTTTCTTAATATTGTTACTGTTCAGTAGAGTTAATGAAAGCACATACAATTGCCCAAGTCAACTCCCACAAAACCCCCCATCACCATATGCATTGTGCACGGATTAATTCTGAATATTTGAGTAGGCCTATATGTTTCCATACTGCTCACCTCGGTGTAAAATCTTCAGACTCCAGAGGTATGTCAGCCCTTTTAAAACCTGAGGAGAGATCGTTAAGCAATGCCGTTATGAGAACAGTAGTCGTTGGATTTAAAAGGTGTTGCTAATTACAGATACAACATGGGATATAGAGCAGAAACTGCATCCAGTGGCAACAGCTCAGAATTGTCATACAATTCCCAACCAATTACTCCCGGATGTAAATTGCTGAATTACTTGGCCCTACTAGCAAATTTCACTCCTACTTTGCATATTTCACAGTCTTTCGCATACAGTATTGTTCCTTGTAAATCAGGTAAATGCAATATGTTGTGTATTTTATGAGATTATGGTTTCTAACAAGATATAGGATTCAGGATATATTTAGCTACTGATTGCTGTGCAAATATTTAAAATGAGAAAGAGCCTCATCAGATCATTTCAAACGTTACAGGAAATTGTTTCACTATTTGTAGCATTTAAAAGAACACTATATAAGAGAGATCAATTAGATATAATAATCTGATAATATCAATGAGATACGTGATAAGAAGACATGGATGGAATAGACACTTACTGCGACTGAAATTCTTCCCAGGACCTGCTCTGGAATCTTCCTGTATACATCCAGGGATCCTCCTATGTTACAAACAACAGGACATAAATATAAGATTCAAGAGTCAACGATTGTGATCACATTTCATGGAATATGCAAAGCACATTGCTTGGTATAATGCCATACAACACAAGACACCTTGCAATATTATATGCCATGTAATAACACAGGACTAGATTCAGACCTCTGCTTTATCGTAAGCCAGGTCCACGCTGAATCCAAACTACTGTGCAGGCGAGAGAAGACCATTATCCTCTTATAGCTCATTCATACATTATGATTACTGTACGTTCCCCACATTAACCAGGAGAAGTGCAGAAGTCAGTGTTTACTATCCTATAATCATCCTCCCACCCGCCACAGCTACTTCAGGATTCTAGATTCAGCTCCATCTTGGTAATGTGGCACTCTGACATAGTATCGAAAATATTCTGGATTGTAGCCGGTGTCGCCCAAATCTACAAAAGGTACAGTCATATCCAGGAATTCACACTGAATATCTGTGTAAGGGAAGATATTACTAATACACCATCAATAAGATGAATATACAATATAGTAGAACTATACTACAGGCTCCAGACAAAATCTTATTATGGGCCTGATTCAGACAAGATTGACAAGATCCCCATGGCGAGCCAAGCATGAACTCAAGTCATTGCTGTTGCAGCATGGGTTCTAAAGGATGGGGGGTAAGCATATACAGCAAGGAGGCACTCACCCAACTTATTCAGACCTGAACGATGTAAGTATGCTCAGTTTACAGTAACAGACTTGTACCAGTCACAGGACATGTCTAAGACGTGAAGCTGCAGAAAGCAGACACTACACAGACAACTGTGTTACCCTTACAATATAAGAGGTATGGAAATGCTGCCTATTTATTTTAAACACCCTTCATTTATGACTTTATTATTTTTCTTTTGCATTTGCATTGCCACTGATACACAATCACAAAGTATAACAGTGTAATTATTAATTATTTACATTTATTTATTAGGCGAAACAAAGGGCCGGCAGTGCTGAACAATGGGTAATACAGGCAGACTGGATGGGGAAGAAGGGCCCTGTCTGATAGCTTACATTTTAATTCAGGGCTGGCAACAGAAGTTTTGGGGCCCCCCTTAACAATGGTAACACTAGCCCCTGAAGCTTGGGACCCATCATAGCTGTCCCCCTTGTCCCGTCCCCCCTGTCCCCTGGTCTGTTTTAATTACAGGGGGGAATTACACATACACTACACTTTAGTCAGCTCCCAAGATTGTCCTGGAATCAAGCTTACAACCTTAGCGCTGTGAGGCATCAGTGCCATCCATGCTTCCCTAGTACCTTAAACTTGCATTTGCTGTTTCTTCCTTGCTCATATGAAATAAAGTTCATGGTGATTATAAAAATGTTAAGTATTTGTGTTGTGTAGCAGATCCAGACACGAGAGAAAAGTTACACATGGGTAAAACCATGATGAACCTCAGGGGATGTAAAATAAATTATGCATTCAAGCTTTGGAGTGGTATGGGTACGGCCTGTATGTGCTATCCACATACCATATGAAAAAGAAAGAAAAAGATCACAACACCACAAAGTCTAGGCAGTAATCAGAAACAGGGACCAGCCCTGTGTATGGCTGCAGTCTCTTGTTAACATGCACAAGTAAACTATTGGAACATTCACATTATTATGTTGTATGAATTTTAAGTACCAATGGTTGCAGTTATTCAGCTATAGAGTTGCTGGTAACCTAAGAATCATTGTCCCTTGAAGATGATGATTTTGGCCAAGGCTCAGTAGTTGGGACATATTTGCATCTAGAATATTTTCGTATTAATTGGCTCTTGGTGGGTAAAAATAGGAAGGCTCCCAGACTGCAAAATAAAATGATCACACTTTTAAAACTGTACTACACAAGTGTCTTCCCGATGTTGCTATGTTTAAACTTTGCATTGGCTGTTGTGCGTCATTACTGGACTTCACCCAGACACCGGTATAAGGAGGATTTTTCTGATCGCAAGGGTCAGAAAATGGCCACATTGTGCAACAGTGCAATGGATCCAGACTTACAACCTTGTTGGTCTTGGTGAGTGGGCAAATGTCAGTGGGATGGGCAATGTATTGACATTTTACCCAGTGGCGTAACTAGAGTTTTTTCTCCCCCAAGCCAAAAAAGTTTCTGGCGCCCCCCATAATTTAATATACATGGCTTATATGGGAAGGGGCGGGGAGCGGCTGTTGNGTGACGTCGTGACGTCATGGCGTCGCGCACTGCTGTACTGGGAACGGGCCAGGTAAGTAGCATTATCGGG
>JABWIB010001204.1:49566-65022 GCA_016617825.1 Platyplectrum ornatum
AGAGAGAGAGAGAGAGAGAGAGAGAGAGAGAGAGAGAGAGAGAGAGAGAGAGAGAGAGAGAGAGAGAGAGAGAGAGAGAGAGAGATCAATCCCACCGCTGCCAATTTGTCACGACCGCAATCTCACCTGAGATTTTGTGACGTATCGAAGATACAAGGGGTTAATTCAAACACCCCTAGACTTTTATATACTGATTAACTCCCTTGTTTACTTATATCGGTATTTGCCACCATGAATGTTTATATGGATACGAATGTTATATCTCTGGAGGCCTTCTGTTCATCCCTTAAACTAAACCGACACATTTATCTGGTACCGGAATTATCATAAACCCAATATGACCTCTCCTGGTAAATCTATACAGTGTTTATAAACCAAGCTATTCGGGATGTGGATATGCAAGAACAGAGACAGGAACCTAATTTTACTAAGCAGGGAGATTGAAAAGTTGTGATGTTGCACATAGCAACCAATCACATTCAAGCTCACATTCTCCAGTATGTAAAATGAAACTAAGAGCTTAAAGTTGCAGTGGGAAATATCCCCACTTTTCAGTCTCACTGCTTAGTACATTTAGGCCAGGAACTTAATTGGTATTTAACATGGAAAACAACCACAGTAAAAAAGTTATGATAAAAGGAATGTCCCTTCCCCCTTTTTGCAATGTGATATTTGGGGTTGGATCTAGCTGATAACAGATATATTTCCATATAGACAGACTGACAGACTGTTTTGTTATCCCAGGACAATTGAATAGGACTGAATATTTAAAATACACCTTTATATAAGTAATTATCACGACTGGGAAGTATTCACAATTTATGAATGACATAAAAGACCCCATCATGAACTAGAATATGGCAAATGACTATATTACCTTAAATGTGTAGATAAGATATGATGGCCATCACCTGTATGTGCTCGATAAAAGTTCTGTCTGGGCACAACGTTGGTGCATATGTAAAATGGTTGTGGTAGGGTTGTGAATGTCCCAGAATACCTCTGTGCATATCCCTCTCCCTCAAAGCATGCTTTTCATGTCTTATCAATCTCTAAGCCTCCAAAAATAACCCTGAAGCTGAACATTACGGTTCCATTACAGTATATCTAAATGACAACATAAAAACTCTCAGCTGTATAAAATGGTACATAATAAAGGTTCTATTTCTTTACAAAACCCATAGACCTTAACTTTCCTGAACATGTCAACTGGCTTCCAATGTTTCTATAACAAGAGTATGGCCAATGATTTCATTTCTGTCAAAAAGACAGAGAAAGAGCAAAGTCTTCATTTAATATATGTATTACAGCGGTTATACATGTGTGACTGGTGCTCTGGATCACAATGGAACAATGCAGCTGGTTCCAGAGGAAGTCATACGCAGAATTTAACAAACACCATTAGAAACTCCTTTGGATACAGTTTAAGTGACTTTGTATGTTTTTCCTCCAGGAAACCGGTCATCAGGGAAGAGAATGCAGAATGGGTGCAGGGCTTGATGACATGATTAAAGGCTTCATATCCTGATACTTGCAGTATCCCCACCCATTCTCAGTTACACTATGGGTCGCAGTATAGATAGGCAATGGGTCTAGTGATCCAGCCCAAATAGTGGGATTTGCCTGCTCTCCTGGGATTCCAGTAGTAACGGCTTGAAGGGCGGCAACTATGGGAGTAGAGCTATGTATTATAAGAACTAGTAGTTACAGTAACTACCGTGTTTCCCCGATAATAAGACACTGTCTTATTTTTTTTTGTCCAAAAAAACACCATAGGGCTTATTTTCGAGGTAGGTCTTATTTTAATTAACATTAACAGAGATTTATATAAACAGTCCTGCTTTTATACCCATTATGCCCCCCAGTCCTGCTTTTATACCCATCATGCCCCCCAGTCCTGGGTCATTCACTAGGGCTTATTTTCGGGGAAGGGCTTATTTTTGGGGTAGGTCTTATTATCGGGGAAACACGGTAGTAGATAACTAGAAGCAGGACATGGATACATTTGTATAGGTCATCAGTAAAGCCTAACCTAGAATTCTGTGTTCAGTTCTGCAGGTCATTTCTCCTTTTCCAACCTTATTTTACATGTAGTTACCTATAATATGGACTTTATAGTTCAGTCTTCATTTTCATATATTGTGTTTTGCGTAACTATTTACACAACAAAACGCACAGGACAAATATAGTTATAGAATATTAAATGTTATAAAACGTACATATAAAGCTACATATCTCGCTGTTTCCAGAAATTAGATTTTGGTGTCTTGGTGTCTGAGTTTCCACTGTAGGGTAGTATTATTAACTCATTTAAATTAATTGGGTTTTTGTTTCCCTTTTTACGTCCATTTAGGAAACATGGCCCATTTAATTCTTCCAGTAGCGAATATCCTTTACCCAGCATGGCCTTTTTAAGCTGGTATGGTTAATGTGTCTTTAAAATTCATTGACTAACAAGGAAACAATGTAAAAGCAGTTTACTGGGAGATCACAAACAGCCTGATGGTAAACTAGATAAGTGACTTACAGTATGGATTGAGTTTCACTGTAACGTTGCACTACACATTTAAAAGAGAAAACCCACAAAACACAAATCAATGTGTGCATTATTTATTTACTTTATAATGTCATTTACATTATTTATATAAAAAGAAAGTAAATGGTTAAATATTAAATGTCCCCTTGATTCTTGTCCACCTAATAACAGTATCCCATTAAATGTGTCAGAATGATATTTTATAAAATGGCATGATGGGGGGGGGGGAGGTATTAGAGTTTATATTTAAGCCTGTATACATTAGCATATATGCCACCTCTTTATTATAAAATGAATGCACTGGGTATCATAGAATGCAGAATATAAGGAATAAGAATACAGAGGAACACTGGCATAGGGGTGACGAGCTGAAGGAGAGCATTGCTGTTTTTTGCACCCAGTGCTGTGCCAACTTAATTAGCTCATCATGAAACTGGACACCGGCTTCCAGAGGAAGACTCTACAGTATCTCAAGCAATTAAAAAAGGGGAAGCTTAATGATTTAATTATGGTGTGCGCCTGTTCACCCGTGGAGACCTGGGTTAAATTTCTTGTGCATGGTACATGCCTGGTTTGGTTTACAGATCACTGACAGTACCAATTTAACATTTAATTATGGGGATGATTTGGGTCACACACACAGAGCACAGGTGGGTGGTGGGCACATTCTGAGAAGGGACAGAGATGTGCAGACTTCAGGATGAGATCTCAATTGCCTCAGCTTACCCCAACACAAAAACTGTAAAGTGATTAATGCAGCCTGAATAAGGGCTCTGGTTACAAAGTAACATACACCTTCCACCACCTCTATCTTACTTAACAACCAGGCCTTCAAATGAGTCTGTAGAAGCTGCAGTAATTACTTGTCTGTCTGCACCATTTGCATACTGGTAACCAATTTGCTGCGTGCAACATGTACCCTGCCATAGTTAAATCACAAATGGACATTTTCTGTCCCTTTCGGACCAACCGTGTACTAGAATTATTTTGCTTCTTTGGGTTTTCTTCTTGCTCCATAGTTTGGAACTTGCAGTCAGACACAGGGAGGCAAAGTGTATTTACACTTATTCTTATTTACGACCACTACATGACTATTTCACAAATATGCAATGTTAAACTTTATACATAACCTGTTTATAGACTGGACCAGTGGTTCCCAAACTGTCTCAGTAAAGGAACCCTTAGGGTCTCCATAATTTGTCTAGGCTCCCCTAAGACAAAATAATTTCCAATTTTTTTACACTTTTTAAATTAAAATAATATAATAACTATTTAGGTGAAGACAGAAATACTTCAGGTAGATTTTAAATCTTTTGTTGCTCCCAAACAAGAAGTAAAATCATGCTTCTAAGTAACACTAGCAACGTGGCACTGCGTTGTAAAAAAAACATTCTGTGGCACCCGAATGAGAGTGTTTCAGATAAAATGATTTAAAAATAAAAAGTAGAATTAAGTACTTAAAATCGTTTTCACAGGCTTCTTTGCCTGTTGGGATAGCTATATCTCTATACAGTCTCCCACAATAGGACAGAAAATTAATGTGTCCTTAGGGTTCATGCGGGAGATCCTTGTGCATCTGGAAGGTTCTTAACAACCCTAGTCACGATGCTATTGTCGGGCGGCACCTCCTGGATTCTACCTCTGGAACTTTGCTCCTCCAGTTCCGTTCTTATGATGGTTTTTAATATTGTGCACCTATCCTCTTAGCGATTATTCAGTTCTACATGACACCCTTTGCATGTCCCTATTCTATCCGTATCATGTCCATGTCTTGGTTCACAACCTATGTCTGTGTATTTTGTTACAGATGCCTACTGATCAATTGTAATATCCTACACTTATGTATTTTTCCTATCATCTGATGATGGTAATAAACTATTCAAACCTTAAAAAGTTATTACAGTCAGATGTGTGTGTTGCACCAAGTACCCATTTAAACCAGCCACTCCATAACAACTTTTATTTTGCATACATTAAAGTAGTGGTTTAGGAACAGTAATAGTCCGTACTTTGTGAATAAAGACCACACTATTAATGGATGAGATCCTGTGGTATATTTAATAAAGGATGATTTTGATAACTTAAGATTAATTAAATAGACCTCCTTAAAACGGAATTCCCTAATCCAGTACTGTAAAAAGTCATATTTAGGGATCAGTATAGACTGGTAATCTTTCCAAAAGACTTTCAGCTATAATTTGTAAAAAGGAAATAGCACTAAGTCACCAGCAGACACCAATGTCAATAGTTATTTTTAATTGAAACCAGGTTACAAACTACTTACAATAATGAAATAAATGAAGATTTTTTATTATTTATTTATTTTTCTAAGTCGCAGCCTTTCGGAATTGGAAGTGTTGATCCCCTGGGACCCTTTTAAATAGGAATTTTTATTTTGCGTGACGCTTAAGTATGCAAAAAGAAAAAAAAAGAAATAACTTAGAATGTCTTTTCATTTAAGAATCAGCCTGTCTCTAATTAAACTGGTGCCGGTAACTGGTTGCCTAAGTTTTAATCAGTTTCAATCACCTATTGATCTGCATACAGAAGCTAAGCAAAAATCATCTGAGTAAGAGATGGTTTGGGAATAGCATGAGCAGAGAACAGACCCAATGGCCTTGGGAAATAAGTCCTGTTTTAAGCATCCGATAAAGAAACTGTTCAGTGCGTCAGCCCAAGACCCAGCGCAGAATGACTTTAACTAACCAGCAGAAATTTATCATCTTCAGCCAAAATCAATGTACTGATCAATTCCCCCCCTCCCCCCCAACACTGCCGTCTGCAGGGACTGGCTGGCAATTTAGGGAAATTACACCATGTAAATGCTTGTGTTCTTAATTGAACCGTTTCATCAAGACGCCTTCCCGAGGCTACCCTCCATCTATTCGCCCTGTACTAGGCAGTTTGTCTTGTGAGATGTAAGCTTCAGGCACACCTGCAGCAAGCCAATGCAATAGCACTGATAATAGGACAGAAGGGGTAATGATTTCCAGCAGAACATGGAGGGGAGAATCCAAAATAAGGAAAGTCTGTTTCAACTCCACATCGAGATATTGTAGAAGTGTATGCGTCTCGTTAAGACAATATAATTAGTAATTTAAAAAACGAATGAATGAAAGGTAGAAATGACAGAAATTAACATTAACATGGCTTAATAAATCCTTTATTCACAGCTTATTCATATTTGTAGCTCTATGAGCCTCGAGAGATAAAGGAGCAAGATTTTAGCTGGCCATACATATATAAGATAAATTGTATCCAAGAGTGGGTAAAACCAAGATGAATTGCAGGGGGGGGGTAAAATGGATGTCAGTGTGTGCATGCAGGGAGAATACTTTATTGTTGCATGTTGCACACAGATACTGACCAGTGTTACTGTTACACTGTTATTANACTTGNGCTGGAAACATCATCTCTCACCTGTAATACTGATTACAAATAATTCAATTTTGCTCCCCTGCAATTCAACATGGTTTTGCCCACTCTTGAAAAAATCTTTAGATTGGAACAATTTATCTTACCGTGTGTGCCTAGCTATACTCTAGGCATACTTAGGCAGCCCCACATATACCTGTTTTAATTAGAACCCCCTATCCATTATAACTATTTAAGAGATCACTCAATCACTAATTACGTACCTCCCCACTCCCCCACCCTGTGCATACACTGGACGCAGCCTGCACTTCCTTCATTGCAAGTCTCAATCCGGCAAATTTCAATGGGGCCGGATCAATTGTTTATCACTCCCCAACGCAGTTTGTGTAAGGGGAAGAACCTGCGCCTTTTCTCTTGTGGGTTTGTTTCAGCTACGGTAATAGCCGCGAAGAGATGCACAACCAGCCTTTTCATGGCTAAGCTAAAGGCCAGAAGAAGATGGAATGGACATTACCAAATGGAATGACAAGATACATACAGGACTTTTTCTGTTTAGTCTACATTTATCTTTAAATGAATCCAATGCCCATTTAATAAGAACATCCTCAGTTCAACGGATATTATCATGAATGTCACCTATGTATTCAATAAGAAAAGTACCTACCATTACTATATGACAGGCATTCAGTTTCTCCAGGATGCCACTAGTTCTCTGTGGCACAAAATTAAGACTTAAAAACCATACTAACAAAATGCAAACACAAAAATATTACTACTATATATCTAATAAAAACTGTTGTGATGATATTTAAGATTTTAAATATTTTGGAGTGCTATTAGTTCAGTGAAACTTATTAAGCAAGAAAAGTGTAAGCTGTGTAGTCGGCACAGTGCATGGAAAAAGTTCATCCACAATGACATCTTATCTAAACTTTCCAGAAAATGTAACACCCATGTATGGACTATGAAATCACAGCCACATCTAACTTAGTCACAGTCATGCCTCACCAATTATAAAGTCACTGAATGCTGTAATTATAAATGTGATCACTGCTCACTATTCTTAAGATGGCTTTGGAAACAGAAACGCGAACCCCATCAGAGGTTTGACAAAGGTTTATAGCTAAGAGAGATCTCAATAAAGGCAAAGAAAAGTACAGAAAAGGTAACATGGAGGAATTTCAGGCCTTTAAGTATACACCATCACGCCCGCACATACGTTTAATTAGGTGGTGGAATGGCGGCGCAGAACCGGAGCTGTCTGTTCCTGAAGCAAGAGCAGGATGGATGGTACGCACTGACAGTTGTTTGAGGCTTAATTGGTTTTGTAAGAAAGTTAAATTCAAATAAATGTGCAGGCTCCTCATTTACTGCCAGGAATAAAGACATAGAGACTTGTTAAAGGTGATGGGAAAAGTTTTTATGACTTTAAATGAGCTCTTCCTCTGGAGGTTTTCCGCTCTGTGATTTCTAATATATATCAGCTTTTCTCCTCAGTTTTTTAGTTTGGATTTTTTTTTTGCTAAATCAATTAGCTATAGTTTATTGCTTTGTTGCCTACATGGTGTATCCTTCACTTTACAAAGCGGAGGGAAGTGTTATGAAGTGTACGTGCCATTATGGTAGAGGCTCGCAGATGACAGTCTTCAGTAATTGTAAAATACATTCAGACACATTTTCAAGAGGATTTCTACTTAAAAAAAAAAACCTATAATAACTTATATTGCTATAAATATTGTATAGCAGGTTATTATGCAGCTTTTTTTGTATTGGCTAAATTATATAGAGATCAGTTAAGAATATTATGCAAGGAAATGGAAAATTAAGAAACAGTTACCAGAACAAAGATACATAAGATAATATAAAGCAATGTATTGGGACAAGACAAGAGGTTCTCTATTTAGCACATTTAATGTCTAAAATGTAACAAAGTCTTAAGAAACTCTTAAGGTGTCCATAAAATAATGTATATGTACAGTCATCCTCCAACAATCTGCTGACAAAGAAGGAATCATATGGGCAGCTTAGAAATGGTGCATACACTATAGGCACTATAGGAAGGTGTACGTTTCTATTGTGATAGACCTAGGTCTCTCTTTATATAGTAGGCCTCTGGCAGTGCTGCCCTCCTCACTTGACCCCTTTCTGCAATGTCCAGCAGAAGAAGTGTTAAACATTATACATTTAGAGGCTTAAGGGGGGTTTGGTGGGAATGCCTCCTGGTGATCCATATGAGTAAGGGGCTTTGTATACCTTTATTTCTCCACAGCGATGTTATTATCCCTGGGAAGCAGGATGGTGATTACAGTGCGTGGAGAATATTGTTTCAGGGTTCTGGACACACCAATATTGCTACACAAACAAGTTTTCATCCAATTGAGCAGAGGAAAAAAAATCAATACGTGGCTGCCATATTTCAACAAAAAACTGCTGAGTCTGAATTAACAGCATAATCTATTGTGTGAGATAGTCTGACTGTGCATACAGCGTCAAATAACACAATCATACTGAAAGCATCACCAGAAACATATCTGCAAATGAACCACCAATTAATTGTATAAATGCCAAATAATAATATTAAACATATTACTGCACACTTTTCATAAACAAAAAATCACTGTGTATGCTTACTGTAGGAAAAATTTGCCACGCAATCATTCATAGGGACAAATGATCCCTACTTTTTACCTATATGAGAGGTCTGCCTGTAGCGCTATTTATAAATGCATAAAAAACTATTGTTTTTATGTACACAGCGACAACAGCAGCAGGATACAGTAAGCCCTACAGGCCATTAAAAGCAGTGCAACAATGATGTATTTTTCATTGAGTTTAAGAATCTCATCATAGTGGCAATAATCATAATTTTATCAGCTAGATCAGGGGTAGACAAAGTGCGGCTCCCATGTGTTGACAAATTACACGTCTCAGCATCTTTTAACTGCATAGCTTACCTGGCAAAGCATTATGGGACTACAACTGGTGTGACAACTGGAGTGTACCAGGCACCCATTATGAGATCGGCTCAAGTACCACTGACCATTCCCATTCTATCCCCACTACCCTCTTCTTAATTCTTTTTTCTTCACCCACATTGCTTCCTCTACACTACTCAGTTGTTAACAGACTGTGAATACATACCCACTACACATTAATCTGCATTTTTATATTTATGTAATAACTTTCATACATATATTTGATATGCTATTCAATTCACAACATATTGTATTACATGCATTCACTGTCACTGACTTAGAGCCCCTAAACTAGAGAATGCAAAAAGTATAAACAATCAGATAAACCACATATAACAGACCACATATACTCACTTATAAACAGTGCCTCCATTTCCATGACCAAGAATATCACGGTTCCGGATTTCAAGTTCATTTATCTATAGAATATAGAAAATAAAGACAGAACACACAAAGATTATTGTGAGAGTTTCTACTAAAACTTATACAACATATGGACAGTTTTTATAGAAACACATTACATTATAGAAGTAATCTACCATATTAATTAGCCCCTTTGTTTCACTTTCTAAATGCTGATGGCTCAATACATTGTAGTAATATGGGTGGGAGAAACAGTGAGAGTAATGAAAGGAGAAGCAGAGACTATTATTGGAAGTGACAAAGAGTTGAGTGAACAAATGTGCTAATGATGGAGTGAGCATGTTACACAGGTAGGTGAGGGTACACCTGGGAGCATATAGAAGCTTGGAGCTCCACAGAGTACAAGTGACGGCAAGAAAAGCCACAGACACAAGTGACAGAAAGAACGGGAGCACAAATAATTAAAGAGAGGCATATTCAAGAGTGCTGGGAAGTAGAGATGTGAAACGAGACAGAAATGTGGGAAGAGACGGTTAAGTGGTAGTAGTAGAGGAAGGGACATGGCAAGAGAGGGCTGAAAAAAAAGACAGCTGCAGGGAGACAGGACAGGGGAATGAGTGACAGAGGGAGAGCGCGTCAAGCTTGGGATGTAAAGTGTCAGGGAATAGCAACTTGGGGCAATAAACAACACAGGGCCCAGGTCATTTCAAGTTCAGCTGCAAGAACAGCAAGATCAATACAACATTTGCCGTCCAATTTATAAAAGGTGATACCAAGGGACAGAGTGATGGAAAGTTTAATGACAATTTGTTTGCCTGGGTCATTTCATTAAAGTTTGATAAAAGGTGTCAGGCTGGGATGATATATCCGAGGTGCAGAGGGTCACACCAGAGGAGGATTGATGAAGGGATCTTCAGCAACTTCAGTGGACACTAAGTGAATGGGTAGGGCTCTTTAAAACTGTTCCGGGCAAGCATGAAGGTTAACTGTGAGATTTTATATGTATAAGAACACACCTCGAGATATGTATCATAAACCATCATAATTATACTCGAAAAGGGAGCAGCTATCTACTCCAAGCCATTATAATAGCTGCGGACTAGCCGAGGACAGATACTGCACATTCAGTACATACACAAAATGGCAATGCATTGCAAACCTACGACATTAAGGGGTTAAATGCCATTATACACAATCACATACATAAACAAATACATCCAACAATGACATCTAGCATCTAAGGAGAATTGCAGAAGTTGCATGAAACAGATTTACAGGTCTATACATAAAACAAAGATAAATGCCCCTGCACCCTGCTTATTAACCAGTCACTCTTCAACTATCAATGTCTAAAACTTAGGTTCTAATGTCCCTTTGTCTGTCATGTAATTGAATGACGGGTATTCATTTCCTATTAATATTATTATTTTAGTAAACTCATTTGCTGACTGGTGTCTGAAAAAGAACAAATAAGAATAAAAAGTGCTACGTTTATAACGATGTACATTTCATTAAGACACTTCTGACTCAAGCTACTAGCTATTTTAAAATCTACTACTACTACCATTGACTTGTACTTGTACCAGTAGGGATCCCATTATTTTAAAAAAAATTCTTATTATTAGTTACACATTTGTGCAATGTCTGCATTTCATATTCTAAATATTCCAGCAAGATGCTCTTTGCATTTTGTCATCACCCTTGGTACAGTTGATATCTCTATATCATCCAGAGTACCAGTAGTACTAGTACCACTACTTAAGAACCTATATATTAGACATTCTAGAAGATGAGACAAATAAATGTTCTATGTGTTCACTCCAGATCATCCTACATTACCCTTCCCATTGAATATAAGCGATTGGTCATCCAAGCAGCAGTCAGTTTCTAGTCGTGTGATTTTTTTTATCGGTGTGAAATATATTAATACATGTAATGAGTGTAAATAAATCAGGTTGTGATAGTAGTAGTAGCAGCTTGTATGGAGTATTTCGGGTTAGTAATGAAATGTGACAATTATTTATATTGGTTTGTTATATCAGTGAAAATAAAAAGAAAGAGGCTGCGTAAATGATCCCAATTCATTCTGCTGCATTTGTGGTGAATACTTCTGCAAAAACAAAGATGTTGTTTAAAGGGGTAAAAATGATTTCAGTATTTAGAGCCGATCAGGCAAAACTAAGTCATATTCAGAATCAGCAGTAATCCTAAAAATAACTATTTTGTGTCATCTGATCCCCTACAATAGTCAGTATTGTCTAATGCTGACTATTGTAGGGGCGAGACTGCAGTGAGACTGGAAAGTGGGGATGTTGCCCATAGCAACCAATCAGATTCAAGCTCTCAGTTTTATTTTACATACTGGAGAATGTGAGCTCAAATCTGAATGGTTGCTATGGGCAACATCCCCACTTTTCAATCTCACTCCATTCTCACAGCTTAGTAAATTTAGGCCATAATGTTTGATGTGGTGTTATCAGCTTCATAAGTGATTTCTATCATTGATTTCATGCCTAATACCACGCAATAGTGGGTTAGCTACTCTGGTTCGAAGTGAATTTATCAAATGCTACATGTATTGCCTATGCTTGTATCCAGTATGCTGGTAACTGTCTATTGGCTGTCATGCCATGCGGCTGTTGTGTTTTGTAATTTGGCGAACTCTGTTTCCTTCAACAAAAAGGAAATGGATACTAAAATAACTATTTTGATCTTGTACAGATCTGGTATCGATGACCCGATGTATATCCAGTAGGTCCAATTTTTACTGGTGAATATGCAAAATGATACACAAAATGCAACAATGTTGTAAGGCATGTTGTATGCCACTCTGCTTTGTAAATTGCAATTATTGTGCTTATTGCTGTTGCAATCACATTCGTACACTTGACTTATCTGAAACCTTGCACTGGCATTTATAAAAGTCCATGAAAAAATAAATACTGTAGAACTGAAGCTGAAAAAGCAATACAGGTAAAACCGCATGGCAAACAATACTCAGATGTACGGCTATACTCAAACAGTCACATCCCTGCACAAATCTTGCCATTTATTTACCCCATGATGGCTTTACAAAGGTCTTATGACTACTGACTATTAACGGGATTTACTGTAGCAAATCTTTGATGAATAATTTATCGCTGGATTTAAAAGGACCACTAAACCAAAAATGGAAGTCATAGTACAAGACGTTAATAACATTACATGTTTTCACAAAGCTGAGAGGAACTTCTATGGTCTTAACATGTGCTATGATTCAAGGGTGAATGACCAGGGTGCATCGTTGTAGGGGGAGCAGTCATTTAGTTACGGGGTGCTAGCATTTCTTATTGCCCCAGGGGTGGAATTATCTAGTTATGTAATGTACCTGGTTTCTCAGGGTAAGGGACATAACATATTGATTTTTCCTAATATTGTTTAAATATATTTGAGAGATGTAAAGGGTTTTATGGATATACAGAATGTAAGGAACGTAGCTTTGCATTAATAGTATTATGCTAACATTACCTATAACAGAGCAGGCTGTGCCGTACTAATGACATTTCTGCATAACCCTGTATATCCCTCAACACCGCGGCATCACAGTGAGTAAATTTAAAGAGAACAAGGAAAAGGGACTTTCACGGCAGCAACGACAATGCTTCCTATCAAGTGCTGACACTATCAATAAGGGATCAATACCAGTATTCATCCAGAGTGACAGGAAAGAAATAAATATTTATACCACATAACCTGTATCAATGCCGCACTATTCCTGGTCTGTCAATACCTGATTAACTTGAGGAATGGCTTCTCGTTTTCTATTAATGATTAATAACGACTCTTAACCATGGAGCTGCTGAAAGAGTTTAAGCGTCATAAACCCTAATTTTGGTCATAAATCTGGTTACTGGGAGTACCTATGGTTTAAAGCACTTACTTAATGTGAAGAGCTAGTGCAATGCAAGAAGTTAACTGGTATGTGTGCGAGTATATGGGGAGGGAGTGATAGATGTGTGTATTGTGGGTGGGGGTGAATGGAGGACAGAGGCGGAGAGGAGGGGCAGCTTAATTGTCTTCTTGACATGCTAAACTATGACAACTTGATTCATGAAATGCCGATGAGTCTTGGAGGGGGTCACGCAGGGAAGACGCTGAGATAATTAAGATTTCAAGCGTCTGAACAAGGAAGGGAAGTGAGCAGCAGTTAGGAAATCAATAAGACCCTTTTATTTGCAGTGACACAGATGTCTTGGCCAATTGATCCTAATAGGCAAGCTTGATAGCATCGGGCAGCTGCCTCCCCAGAGCCGTACGAAGGAGACTGCTGTTTATGATATGCACAGATCCCACGTGCCTCCTATGCAGGCAGCGGATATGGACCGGCACATGCCACACCTATTAGTAGTGTGCTGTTTACACAACTGTATTGATACTTAAAACTTAGTGTTATACCTAAAGTCAGATAAAGGAGACATTAAACCTGAAAACTATATTTTACATGACAGGGCTTTGAATTAATATCATATTATAGTAGTCGTTACTGCGAATACAAATGTAAAAGATGGATGAGGCACAGTACATTACTTTAACAAAATCTGCTGTGCAACAACAATTAAAATGAATTAAGAAATCAATAAAATCTCTCCGTTGTATTTCTCGGCTGGCTCCAGATTTCCCTGGATGGGACAGCTCAGTCTGTCTGCACTCCAGACGTCCCTCCAAAACAAGAACATGGGCACAACCATCTTGGATCTGAGTAAGTGCTGCTCCAGCTCAGCTGACTGCAGCATCCAATGAGGGGATAGCACCTCTTATAATAAGACTTTATGGAGCACTTACCAGTTAGGCCCAGGCTGGCATTTTTTAGATTGCAACCAATCAGATTCAAGCTCTCAGTGTCATTTTACATACTGGAGAAAGTGAGCTTGAATCTGATTGGTTGCTATGGGTAACAATAACATCCCCACTTTTCTAATACAGCAGATTAGTAAATTTGGGCTCTAGTCTAATTATAAACTTCTGCTCAGATAGCATATCCAATAATCCAATCTGGTCCCAGCACCGATCCAGTATTCATTTCAGCAGTTCCCAGTTTCCTACGCTAAGGTTTCTATTCCTCATTTCAATATATGACTAGTAATGGCGAGTAGGCTCTTTATCAAATTGCAGGCTATTTGTGATCTGCAGAAGTGCAAGCATCCATGCTGCCTGAAGTCCACCAGTGTGAATAGTGCGACCAGTAATGCAGTCCCTTAGATGTATGTAAAGAGTGCGCGTGAGATTACAGATCGATACCCAAGTACTGCTGATCATTTCTGAATCCATCTTAGTGTTTGATCCGGTGTTATCAGATTCAATAAGACAGATTTCTACCATTGTGCTAGACTTCATATATATAATACCACGCAATAGTGGGTCAGCTGACAGACTGGTTGCAGAAATGGAGGATATGGGGTATATTTACTAAGCAGGGAGATTGCAGTGAAATTCGAATTTGGGGAAGTTGCCCATGGCAACCAATCAGATTTCAGTTCACATTCTCCAGAGTGTAAAATGAAACTGAAAGCTCAAATCTGATTGGTTGCCATGGGCAACTTCCCCAAATTCGAATTTCACTGCAATCTCCCTGCTTAGTAAATATACCCCAATGTCAAATAAAAAAGTCAGCTCAGCAATACAATAGGAGGGTCATAATCAGGGGAGTCCCAAAAGGTAATATTTCTTTTTGTCTTTTAAAAGCATTATGAAACTCACTTATATTTATATAACACTTATATAACAGCTAATAGCAAAAGTGTATTATTATGAAATTATGTATTTAATTGGTGCAAAAGCTATGATATTTCATAGACATCTGACAATATAAATTATGAAGTTGCAAATATATCATATTGAAAACAAGCACTATAAAGCAAAGCATGGCAGGCACCTTTACACAGCACATGATGGTGGAAGGTAGATAGTGGTGTGTAATTACATCAAACAAGTGGAAATGGCAGATGATTTTATGCATTTAGGTCACAACAACAAGCATGCAATTTATACATCAAATGGGATTAATTTAGGGGAGCCTTGGAGAAGTATTTGAGAGAGCTTGTACACAATAGGGCATTTCAATAAGCAGCAGAAAGGGCGAATAAGATATTAGCATGTATAAAGAGGGGCATAGATGCGCGGGACGACTGTGTCATTTTACCACTCTATAAATCATTGGTGAGGCCTCAT